>VYZM01009779.1:235741-257610 GCA_013398915.1 Dromas ardeola
TTTTCTGGTGCAAAGTTCCCCCTGAGTTCAGATTTCCTTGTCCTGCCCTCTGTTTGAAAAGCAGGTGTCAGCCTACAACCAGTGTTCAACTTGTAGCTGAGGTCTGCAGACTGTATAAAGAAGCTGCTGAAAATCAGTTGCTATTTTCTCCGGAGAGGTCAGTACTGTGCTTATAGAAGAAAGTAATAAAAAACAGCATGTCTGAGGGAAATTGCTTTTCTGGAGAATTGTCCCTTGTAGATTACTAAAGCATGCATTGCCACTAATACTGTTGGAATGCTGTCAAAAGAGTTTTTCCACTGTGATGCATCTACAAATCATGGTACCTAAGCCTTACAGCACAAAATGTTTGAATGGCCCCTTGAAATTAAAATATTCCTCTTTGAAGGTTTTGGGGATGGGAGGGATTTTTTTAACTGTCTTAGCCTGACTGACTCTGCAACTTTATAGCTGTTATCGATCCCAAAGGCAGCAATTCCATTTCCAATCCCTAATTTATCTAGGAGCAAGGAGGACAGTGACTGTTGAATCTTCGTGGAAATAGGTGTACCAGGCTAGGAGGCTGCAGTATTTCTCAAAAGAACAAAGTCAGATCTTACTTTTGGAGTGAAAAAAACCAAACAAGTTCCTTATACTCTATCCTTAAGAAAGATTCTGTCTTTGTGGAAAATCAAAATTAAATATTCTGTTCTTAGATCAAGCCTCAGCATTGAATTCAACTACACATCTTTATTGTGGTCAGAGAAGCCCTGCAAGCCAAAACAGCATCTAAGAAGTACAGAGCCAAGCTGTTACAGAGACAATAACTAAGCTACAATTTTTACACTTGCTGTGAAGTCTTAAAATTTGAAAGGTTCTCCCCAAGTTATCAGATTTAGTTGAAATAAAGAGTGAGTGCTATGAACTGGATGCATGATCTAGCTAGATCTATCCAGGGGCACTAAAGGCCTCCGTCAGACACAGTGCTACACAAAATGACACAGAAATTTCATCTAAATCTAAATCCTTTACTTTTTTTTTTTACACAGAAGCCCTCTAACAATGGCACCAGGATATATATGCATAAGATGTAGAAACATGCCATTGGAGTATTAAGAGCTTTCAGGAAGTCTTCTAAAACACACTTTATCACAGCAGACAAATATATTACCATTAAAATTACGGACATGAAAAAGCAGTAATTTTTCGCATTTCATAGACTAGGACATTTGGAAATACACTTTAGCAGATCTAATCAACTTCCATTTGAAAACAAGTAACTTCCAGTAACTGATCACATAACATATCCAGGGAAGATGAGCATCAGACCCCTTACAATTTTCGTATATTCTTCTAAAATGTTATTTATCATATCTCTATCTGACTGGATCTCCTTGGTCACAAGCAGAAAGTCTCGTAAAGACTGAAAGACACAGTGTTTGGCACAAAAGCCTTGTACCCATCTTGTTGCAGCACTATGGAAATATATATCGGCGAAGACACTCCACCCAGCAAATTTATCAATATGAACTTGTGCGCTGATCTGGCTGGACAGCCTGTCGGCTTTATCATCAGACTCACCTGAATGTAGTTGTCAACAATTCCCCAAGCAAAGTCGCAGGGAAAAATCCCTCCTATGGGCTGGTTTTCAGGCAAAGGTGGGAAACCATTTTTTTCTATCAGCTTTTGATAGAACAAGACAGAAGATTTGGGCATCAGCTTCTTGTCGTGGCTTTCAAAATCAATATAAAACAATCCACGTCGAATGCTGTATCCCCTGTGCCATTCAAAGCCATCCAGGAGGGACCAGACTGTGTAGCCAAACACATTAACTCCATCGTACCGGATGGCTGAGGAAAGAACAAAACCAAGCTTATCACAGTGCTCATTTTCCTCTGTAGATTACACCATATCAGCAATGTTTGCGGTATTCATGTGTAAGAACAATGCAATACGGCAGGTAAGTTTAGTGGTGGTCTTGGCAGTGTTAGTTTTACGGTTGGACTCGATGATCTTAAAGGTCTTTTCCAACCAAAAGGATTCTATGATTCTATGATTCGGGGCCTGCCTCAAAGCCTTTTTCACGCAAGATACTTCAACTGCACTCAGGGAGCTGCCAGGGCATGGGTGCACTGGGCAAGGCAGGGGAGATAGCTGGCTTGGCTTTAGACAAGCCAGCTTTCGAAAGAGAAGCAGCGCAGCAGCGGTTTGAGCAGCGCTGCTAATTAGGCATGCCAAACCTTGGCCTCAGAGCAGCACACGCTACGCTTGAACTGTTTGCAGCAACCGAGCCAGCGACTGCACTGCACTGCACTCTGCTGAGCACGCACTGCAGCTCACTCACTGCCGGGCAGCTTACCAGCCATTAGTGCAGCACTACCCTGTAGGCAAACAAACCTTACACTCTTGTTTTTCTCCTTCTCCTCCACTACAAATACATATTGAGAAATACCCCGACAACACTTTTGGCATGTTAATGAATTTTCATTACCACAGATTTTAAGTAGAGGTGATAATCATAGAATCATAGAATGGTTCGGGTTAGAAGGGACCTTAAAGATCATCCAGTTCCAACCCCCCTGCCATGGGCAGGGACACCTCCCACTAGACCAGGCTGCTCAAAGCCTCATCCAGCCTGGCCTTGAACACTTCCAGGGATGGGGCATCCACAGCTTCCCTGGGCAACCTGTTCCAGCACCTCACCACCCTCACAGTAAAGAATTTCTTCCTAATATCCAATCTAAATCTCCCCTCTTTCAGTTTAAAACCATTACCCCTTGTCCTATCATAGCACTCCCTCCCCATCTCTCCTGTAGGCCCCCTTTAGGTACTGGAAGGCTGCTGTAAGGTCTTCTCGGAGCCTTCTCTTCTCCAGGCTGAACAACCCCAATTCTCTCAGCCTGTCTTCATAGCAGAGGTACTCCAGCCCATTGATCATCTTTGTGGCCCTCCACTGGACCTGTTCCAACAGGTCCATGTCCTTCTTGTGCTGAGGACTCCAGAGCTGGATGCAGTACTCCAGGTGGGGTCTCACCAGAGCGGAGTAGAGGGGTAGAATCACCTCCCTTGACCTGCTGGCCACGCTTCTTTTGATGCAGCCCAGGATGTGGTTGGCTTTCTGGGCTGCAAGCACGCATTGCTGGCTCATGTTGAGCTTCTCGTCCACCATTCTCTTTATTTGATAATTCTATCTCTTTACATCTTTTATGACATAGCATTTTCCAGCTTAAATATTTAAAGGTTTCTAAAAATATGTGTATGTCAACTGTTTTACTTTTAAAAATCACCACACACTTTGTAGGTCAATATCAGGGTCTACTGGCATCTGTTAGTATTGCCAGCATTACAGTTTTATTGTAAGATTCCAAATGATACTCACTTTCAGTTGTATTAAACACTGAGGTTCAGCAAAATGTTCGTGGGCAAGGCTCAGGTTCAGAAAAGTACAAAGGAGTGTGCTTATTTTAATCACATAATTAGACCCACCCTAATACATCAACACATTTAAGCACATTCTTAAATGTTCTTTTGAACTCGAGTTTGGCTCTGTAGCCAGTAGAGTTTATCTTTATTACTCACCATCTTCTGTCAACCCAAACTGGGTACTGACTGTACATAATATTTTCCAGCCTAGTAACACTGAAAGCGTTATTTCAGGCAACAAGAATATCAAGATCTTCATTTCCTGGTTTTATTAATGTACCTCATTACAATCAGTTATGAAAGACCACATAGATTCTTGATTGTAACCCTCTTTGAATCAATTAAATGAACTGTGGTTAAATAAGCAATGAATTTGGCCCAGTCTGTATCAGAGGTCATGAGAAAATGTCTAAGGAAATGGAATATTTCTCCTCCTAAAGGCATCATGCTTTTGTGTTTGGCAAATGCCAGTATTTTTCTAACCCCTGCATGCACCCATGACGACATCTGCCATACCAGCAGAGCAAAAGCCAATGCAGGTCCACTTTGTGAACGGATCTCAGTGAGAATTTCTCTTTGAACAGCATCGCATCCCTCCTATAAGTCATCACACAGCACTCCCACACTTCCTGAGCACCCCATAAAAATTCTCCTCAAATCCTTGTTTAAAAATGCATTCACTTCTAAATGTCACCTATGAAAGAAGCAACTTGAAAAATTTTTGGAAGTTACGAAAGGTTTGGAATACTCAAACACAGTATCCCACTTGAATTGCACGTTACTGAAAAACCACAATGAAAATAACTGTCTTTTTTTTTTCTTTTTCCTTTGTCTATCTCCCCTCTTTTTTATGCCTGTTGATGTGCAAGCCAGGTTGGCTGAAACCTAAACTGTCCTTGCTTCTGAAATTGAATGGCCTTGTCCCTGCTGCCTACTGGAAGTAACTCCTGACCTGAGCAATCCCCCACAGCATGCCTAGAAGTGTGCTACTGTTCAGGCCAGAACTCCACCAGAACTGGGTTAAAAATTAAATAGCACTTCGGTTCACGCTCGGTTTAGCTCGGTTGAAACATGCCAAGGAAACATGGCAGACCCATAAACATCAAATACAGATCCTTAAAACCCTCTGCTCAGCTGCTGTCCAACCCCAGTGCATGAAGGTAAGGAGCATGAAGGCCACAGCACCTGCTTCTATGTGGAAGGTGCCCAAGGATCTATGTTTTGCTTCTGGACATACCTCAGAACAGATCAGTCATGACCTGTCAGGGGCCTGACTGTTCCTTTTCTCCTTAAGACTCTTTGGGTTCAGACCCGGTAACTCCTCAGATAACGACCTAACCCCTCAGCTAGTCAACATGGCACAGAGGAGCTTGCGTGCCCTCCTGGTCAACATGCTCCACTATACAAGGAACAATCAATTTATTTGTTTCACCAGACACAGAGCTGAGAAGGGAATACGACCCTAGAGTAAGTGGTTCTCACCACGTGAGAAGACATCTCCAACCAATTAGCAGCTCTAATTAAAGTTTAACTACTTTATGTTACAGCTCTATTTACTATATTCAACCCTAAATGGTATTTGGGAAAAAACAGAAAGATCAATAATAGGAAACAGTAAAAGGATTTAGGGCCGTAAATCCCACATAAAGACAGCCCTTCCCAGAGCCAAAAAATCCCCAAAACAACACATATGGAGCTTGTCTAC
Organism: Dromas ardeola; assembly: GCA_013398915.1. NCBI lineage: Eukaryota > Metazoa > Chordata > Aves > Charadriiformes > Dromadidae > Dromas > Dromas ardeola. The sequence goes on from VYZM01009779.1 coordinate 240,849, forward strand.
AGCATGCAGTGTCAGAATGGACATCTCCATCAGTACTTCAAGTGAAATCAGGTGTACACCCAATTTGAGCCAATCTCTCTCCTTATCACACTTTGGTTCGCATCACAGAGTGGTGTCAGGATGCATGACCTGGGTTCCTTTGACGTGAAATTAAATCCAGAAATGGGCTTCAGGAATGCACACAGTTTGGACACCAGGCCCTCAACACCAATTCTTTTTACTCTACAGGCCTGTTCCGACAGGGCTGGACTTACTTGTTAAGACAGATACAGAAATAAGCAGTTTTGTCTCAACCAATGCGTAAACACAATCAGGCAAAGATACTGGCCAGATCTAGGAAGCAGCAAAGCCACATTTATGTGGCCCTGGGTCTAAATTAATTATCCTTGCTTCTCAGTGCTATAGCTCCAATGCCCTTTTACTGCCCCATGAGTGCTGTAGTGAATCTCACGGTAAATAGCTCACGAGTCTCTACATTACAGTGCTTTATTGCACTGGATAGACACGTCCTCATTCTGAGAGAGACAACACATGCCTTTGGTTTTGGTCTTTAATGCTGTCCAACAAGACTGCTCACAGCCACCATGATGCCCTTTGTGTATCTTTCTCAACTAAATTCCCCTAGATATTGCATACAGAACTTTGGAATTCACATTGGATTTTGCAAATTCTAATGACAGAAGATTTGGGTGCGATAATTTTCATTGTAATGATGCCAAAGTCCCTTCTGCAAATCCAGTCTGTCTCTGCTTTTTTTTTTTCTGCAAAAAGTTTAGCCAAGTGCTAGTACTCTTAAGTTAACATGACAAGACTGTCACACTGTTGTTGTTGCTCTTGTTGTTATTTACTGAGTGGCACATTAAAATGAAAGAAACTCTGTAAATTGAGATTATTTCCAGTCAGCTGTGATTAAAAGGCAGATGCCTGTATACGTGTCCAGCAATTTGCAAACTAAGCAGAAATATGGGTAACAGGAATATGACCCCTTTATGAAGATGAGCTCTTCATCTGACTTGATGCAGACTAGAAATACTGTACTTGTAACAGTTAGTAACTGTTTTGCATTCCATTCTTCCCATTTTGGATGCACTGGCCTATGTATTTATTCACCTTTTAATTTATTTGCAATAATTAGGTTTCTGGAATAGCAGATGAAACAAATGTGGGACTCTTCTGCATCTTCATGAGTGCTGAGAATAAAATGAAAGCCATTTTTGACCATCCCCTGTATGAAAATGGCAATGTAACACAATAACTATCTTGTCTGAACAAATAGCTACAATAATACTATTAATAAATAACACAGTAAATTTCCCTAAGACCATTGAAAGTGTAGTTGAGACATGTTTTGCACTTTCTCCCATGAAAGACAGTAGAAATTTTCTTACTGACTTCAAAGACAGCAGCATCAAGCTCACCAAATATTTAGGGTCTTCAAGAGAACAAACCCAGGAAAGGGATTCAGCGTCTCATTTCACAAGTGCCAAGATGAATGTTGAAGGCCAAAATTAGTTTTCAGCCTGGTTCTTTAACAAGTCTCTGTAGGCTATTTTGCATTATGATTTTGTCAAGCACGGATTAATACAACCTCAGTCCTACCTTTTAAAGTTTCCATAATGAACTTTTTGAGGTAGTAAATATATTTGGCATCATCTCTCTTGGTGCTACCAGAAACAAACCAGCTGTTCTCCACAATGAATATCTGGGGGTTGTTATATTCACTGCTTATCCAGTAAAGGAGCTGCCTCAGGCTTATTGATTCCAACTGCTGGAATTTCATGTGGGAGTCCAAGAGCTGGAAACTCAGGGTAGCTCCAAAAGAAAGAGCAAAAAAGTCTGCTGTTCCCTTGATATACTTCTTCTCAACTGCACTGAATTCAGGCAACAGAGATGAGAGGTTGCTCCTCATGCTCTCTGGATAGTCACCATCAATAAATATGGGCTTAGCAAACCAGCCAAGCACGAAATCAAGGGATTTTTGACATTCTTTTATGTTTTTTTCAGTCAGACGTTGTGGTTTTATCCAGTGGGAGCTAAGGGCAATGGACACTTTTCCTTTTTGAGTTGGACGAAAATGGTCATTGTAGAGATGCCAGACTTTAGCATGGGCCTGTTGAAAAGAAAGACTGTAATTAATGCACCTGAAATTCCATTTTAAGTAACACAATTAGCCTCAAGTACTGATGTCCAGTGTCATGCAGTAACCACATAAACACGGCATTTGAAGGCTCAGCCTTATTCATTCATCAGTACTTTACAACTCATTATTATGTTAATATTAACACCATATATCAACTAGGAATCACTAGGTGGTCTGGGAAAATAGCATTTCAGTTTTCCATGAGATACTATTCCAGGCAATGAACACACTTTTGGTAGTCAGCTAGACACCTTTATTAACTTATATTATGGAGTTCAGGCATACTACCAGTATTTACAAAAATGAAAATGAATTTAACTAAGCACATTTCAAAGTATGTTTTCATTATAGGATTATCACTTTACCAATAGGCTCACAGATACATAAAGAAGGAAGGTCTATTCTTAAGAACCGTCCAGATCTCTCAAACAATACAAGACAAAGAAACACCCTTGAACTTACTCCTCTTTGAACGAGAACACACAGTATAGGAAAAACTACCAATCTGGATTTTAAAAAGTCTGGTGAAAAACAATTTGCCACAGCTCCTGAAAAATTATTCCAACAATTCACTTTAATTTGTTTTATTAAAATTTGCTATTTACCTCTAGCATCGGATTTCAACCACTTGTCTCAGTAAAATTTTATCTGTTACTGTCAGGAGATCTTTTCTACCAAATTTCTTTCTTGTGATCTTACGGAGTCAGTTTAAACAGTCTCCTGATGTTCCCTCTGAAAGCTAAATAGATTAAGTTCCTGGAGCCATGCATTATCTTCAGGCATAGCTTCAAACCATTCTCACTGCTCTCCTCTGATTCTCTTCCAATTTGTCATCATCTGTCTTAAACTGCAGAAGCAGAATTGGACATAATATGCCAGTGGTAGTCTTGCCAGCAGTAAAACCAGAGACAATTTAATACACTATTTCTGCTTATGTGGCCATACCATTACACTGGGAGCATATGCTTATCTAAACTACCATATCTCCAGAGCCCTTCACCACCTAAAACATATTTTTTCTTTGCACCTAGCTTATCAAAGAATTTTGACTGCTCTATGAATCAACATCCCATCTTTTTGTCATCTACACATTAGTAGAAATTGTAATGCTTTTTTCTAGGTCATTGATAAAAAGGTAAAAAATATGAGATCTATTCATTAGAATAAAGCCTTCCTAATAACTATTCCCAGTTAACATTTGCATTTTGAGATTTATCAGCTACTATTTGTTCATATGTGCTGTGATGACACGAACCTCCATTCTTTCCATACAAAGCCACAGTTGTGATGAATATTTATGACAGATTATTAATCAAAATGTCACCTGCATTTTTAGCCCTCCCTGGAATATAAGCTGCATAGAAAGCCTTATGATTCCACTCCATGCAGTTGGTATGTTGGCAAATTTTACCATTAATGTATTGATAGCTGCTGTTCATCGTTTCATTTTCATATACTCTCACCATTCAAGCTTTGAACCACAATGATTTCCAGTTGCCACCATTACGAGGAACATTAAGCAATTAAGATTATTAATCATTTTTGACAGACACACTCTTAATTACCCAGGAAAAATAATGAATTCTATCATTCTACTGTTCTTACAGAATTTTAATTCTCACTGCTGGGAGAAAACAATTGGCAGTGAAGGACAACTAAAGGTAGGATCAATAATCAAGGCTCAGTTCAGCTAACCCCAGACAGAAACTTGCTGCCTTTGAGTCATCTTAGGGTATATAAAAAGTCTGTGCAGATCTGACACCATCTCTGAAGGACACTAGACCCATGCCCTTTTAAAGTGGTCACCAAAACCCAAAGGGAAGATCTTGGAAACTCTGAATCACCGTACACACCTATGTGCATGTATCTGAATCAAGCTCTCAGTTGCAAACTTCAACTTACATACTCTCATTTGTAATACATCAATAGCTCAAATAAATGTGATGCAGTCCTACCATTTGTCTATATTAATACAATGGATTTTGATGCTAGTGAGAAACTAAATATAGTAGCCATTTCAAAGTCTCACGTCAAAAATAAGAGCTGACCTAGGCACAGACTTAATTTTACTTCATGCTGAAGCTCCATTATGCTGATGAAAGAACAAAAGACATTATGCACCATGACCAAAACGCTACACACCCAACACTTTAAATATTATTTTAAAAATACCATTGGGAACAAATATGTCACCACTTACAACTCAAATTTGCACACCCAAATTTTCCCTCATAAAGGTGCCATTATTATTGCTCTGTTGAACCTGACTCATCTCCAGATTTCCTGTCTCAAATGTTAAGATACCACCATGCACAATCAAACACACAATTTAATCTCTGTCATCTGCTCCAAGTATGCTGCCCAGCCACACAGCCCCTCAAGGACTATGGAGGACTTGCCCCATAACTCTCAGCCCTCCCTACTCCTGCCGGTGGAGAGAGATCTTCCAGCATTTTTGTATCCTTGATTCTACCATGAAGTAAGGAAGCCATGACAGATAAAACCTATTGTTCAGTTTAGACAAGACATGTTCTACAGACAGATGAAAGCAGGCAAGAAGCAGCCCACTTAAATGTCTGCCCCCTGGAGTGTGCATTAAGTGGAATTATACTGTTGCCATAAAAAAACAGCTAAACATAGAAAATAGTGCATCAAAGTCCCCAGGCTCTGTGGACAAAGATTAATGAAGTAGTTCAAAACCACATAGAAGGAAAACTGGAAGAAGCCAGTGACAGAGCAGAGAGTCTCTATGGAAATCTGGGACAGAATTCATTTGCCTAAAATTAGGTGTCTAATGCAGTTTTTGAGAATTCAGAGTATTCCAGCCTCTAACTGCAGTTTCAGACAGCTGTGAGTCTCCCATAAATCCCAAGTCACATCTTTCATCCCCACAGAGGCACCTGGGACACTATAGGATGTGTAAAATGATAATTGGCATCTATACCTATCTTCAGGCAAATGAATCCCACTCCTAGGTAGGAACACATTTTGAGCTAAAGACACCTTATATTTCACTGTCCACACGTGAGCTAGATGCCCAAGCTCCCATTATAGGCAATGGACATTTCAGACTCCACACAGCTGCCTGAACACAGGCATCTAGTTGCCACTCCAGAATGATACAGGCCTATGTCTCACCTGCCATTTCCATGCAGATATCCTAAATAGCCTGGGAAGTCTCACATGGCATTACTTACACTGAGCTAACAGGATCCCACTCCAAATTGATCTACTTAACAGAGTCTAGCGAGAGATTCCTCAGTACAGTACAGCAGCCATATCGTCACACTCAGCAGGACCACCACCTAGGTCCCAGTAACTGTATGGATTAGCAATAAGATTTAATGTAGGTGCCTACACCTTTTAGCGGTGTTTTACCTGAATGAGGCTGGCAGACCTAATGGGAGACCTTGCTTTTCTGGAGCAGCAACTGGAAGCCAGGCTGAATATCCTATGGTAGCTCAAATGACACTGTATGTCTTTGCTGGGACAACAGAAATCTCCTAGATGTCTATTATCTATAATCAGAGTTTAGCCTCCCATACAAGGAATACAAGTAGAAACAAAGCAACCACCAGTTTCTTCACATTTATCTGAAATCTTACTTCCTGATCTCAGTCACTTACCTATTGGTACCTATTTTTAGTTCAAAAGTAACTAGGATTAAGATCATGGCAATCTACACTTCAGTGCTTTTACTTACACACAGCACGGTGACTCCACGTCCCTGGTTTTGCAAGGTGCTGAGGGGTATAACTTAAACAGCATTTACCTTACCCTCAAAATGCTTACATCACTAAGAAAATAATGAAGTTTTATATCACCATGAAAATTAAAAAAAGTCTCAAGATGTAGCTTGTCCTTAGCTAAACCCATTTTTATGTCTGTACTTCACTCAGGTGTCAGGCTCCACCCACAGTCCCATTTTCAAGTTGACACGTCCTTCTTCCCCTGATTTTCCCACTCAACATACCTATCCAGACCATGGTCTACCTATACTCAACATGCAAAACTCTGATATTGGTCATGTTAGATCAATATTCAAGAGATTTCTGGGTAAGCCAAAGTAAATAATGCCAAAATTGAGCCTTGATGAAGTGTCAAACCCATTTCCAAGGCAGAAAAGCCCCCTGCAATGCTATAGTGTGCGCTAGCCCTACAAAGTCCAAATTCCTGCAGTGACAGCAGAAATAATTCAACACAGGCAAACACACTTCACAACCTGACACGGTCATGTCCTACTCTATTGCAGGACAGATCTGCATAGTCCAAAAACGAGAAAGTCAATTTAGTAATACACAGACATTGGTTTGTCTGACTACCCCTCTAAATTCCTGTCCAAGATCATTAAGACCTTCCTGCGTCTGGCACTGATACGTATCATTCTGCGAGTTCTCAGTACTTACATCTATCATGATGCATAACCTTCACAAGAGCAAATCAAGAATTATAATTGGGAACATCACAATTCCATAGTTTGTGTTCATTCCTCTAGAACAAGTTGTCTCAATTGTAAGTTGTGTGCCTTCTGAACCAATAATAAAACCATTAATTTCACAAATAAACTGCACAAATAACCTGCTCTCCACGCTCAGATGAACTATTCTGTATTAACTCTCTATTTGCATGGTAATGAAACTGAATAGGAAAGTGTTATTGAAACTCATTTAGCAATACAAAGAGAAGAGTTAATTGGAAAAGATCTGCAAAAGCTTTTTGATCACTAGAAACCAGGCCGATGTATCTCCAACAAAAATGTCATTATTCAGTCCTACGTCAAAAGCCCTTATGAAATTGATATAATTATTGGAATGACATGGGAAAGTCTAGTATATGATTAGTCAGAATGTGCCTTGTACCAAGAAGGGGAAAAATATAATGTGTTTTTTCCCCTGTATCATCAGAAGCAAGTATTTTAATTGCAAGCTATAACAAAGGATGTCATATTTTGTGTAATGTTTCACTTTTAGATCCAAAGCCAAGTAGGTTTTACCCGCACAGTCTTTGGGCAAACGTTCTCTTTCACAAACAAATTCTTAACACTGAGTAACAGATACAGGTATTTAAAAATTGCTTAAGGTTCTTTCTGTATTTCAAAACTGGTAAAATAACACCTTCGTGTATAAAGCACAGGACTTTGCTATAGATGGCATGTTAGTCATGCAGTAACTTCATTTTTCCTCTATAATTCCTTCCCAAATACGTATTTTTCTAGTTTTCTTTTTAGTCTGTTAGCCAACATTACCACAGGCAATTGACTCAATAAATTTGGTATTTTTGCCCTATCTCAACAACCTGGGACCAAAATTAAGCTTGTAAATGGTACACACAACACCAAGTGAACATTTTTCAGTCTATAACCATTTAATGTAAGACTCGGTACAATTATGGCTTTAAATATTGATCACACACCTGAAGTACACTGTTTTGTTTCAGTTCCTTTCTCGGTACAATTTAGTCACTGTTTTTCACACTGTGCTGGTCACTGTAACATGCTGGTGCCTCATGAACATGAACGAATTTACACCTGCCACATATAAGGCAGGAAGCAATACCATTCCTATTTTAAGAACTGGGAACAGAGATACTATGACATGCGTAGAAAAAAAATTAAACCAGACACCTTAACTTGTAGAGCAGTGTATTAACTCCAGAACAATGCCTCTGGTATGATACTCACCTCTAAAGAAAAAAACACCAAAGATGGCATTAAATACTTGTCTGAAGGCACGGCAGATAGATAAAAAAACATTTTTCCCCATCACAGGCAAAACAGAGGAGCTTTGCTAACATGAGAGTAAAAAGAAGGTAACCTGAAAGCATGAAGCTAAGCCACAGGCAGCAAAATGCATTGCAGGTACTCCAAAAATATTAGCAGAAGGAAAAAAAAAAAAAACAAACACAAAAAAAAACCCCAAAGATAAGGAAGCATGTAAGAGTTATTTTTACACTTTAATTTTGAATTTTAAAGCAGATGAAAGTCTGGGAAGACTTGTACTTTCACATACTGTATGTATAAGCATAAGTGAACATTATCACAGATAGATACGCAGTGGAGAAACACAAAGTGACCCCAATGTGGCAGAAGGAAACCAAAACCCCCTTGAACTCATTGTGTCAGGTGACTGCTGTAGGAAACCTCTCCTTCAAAGTACAGAAAGCCTAGATGCTATAGAATCATAGAATCATAGAATCGTCTAGGTTGGAAGGGACCTTTAAGATCTTTGAGTCCAACCATCAACCCAACAACTTCTGACAAGTCCACCACTGAACCGTGTCCCTCAGCACTACATGTACACATGTTTTAAATACTTCCAGGAATGGCGATTCCACCACCTCCCTGGGCAGCCTGTTCTAATGCTTAATAAGCCTTTTGGTGAAGAAATTTTTCCTAATATTCAATCTAAATGTCTCCTGGCGTAACTTGAGGCCATTTCCTCTTGTCCTGTCGCCTGTTACTTGGGAGAAGAGACCGACCCCCACCTCACCACAACCTCCTTTCAGGTAGTCGTAGAGAGCGAGAAGGTCTCCCCTCAGNCTCCAGCACCTCCATGTCCCTCCTGTAATGATGGGCCAAAAACTGCACACAGTACTCGAGGTGCGGCCTTCCCAGGGCTGAGTACAGGGGGACGAACACTTCCCCAGTCCTACTCACCATACTATTCCTTATACAGGCCAGGATGCTGTTGGCCTTCTTGGCCACCTGGGCACACTGCTGGCTCATATTCAGCCGGCAGTTGACCAATATGCCCAGGTCCTTTTCTGCCGGGCAGCTCTCCAGCCACTCCTCCCCAGGCCAGTGGCGCTGCATGAGGTTGTTGTGACCCAAGTGTGGGACCCAGCACTTGGCCTTGTTGAACCTCATACCATTGGCCTCAGCCCATCGATCCAGCCTGTCCAGATCCCTCTATAGAGCCACTCTGCCCTCAAGCAGGGTGACACTCCTGCCCAACTTGATGTCATCTGCAAACTGACTGAGGGTGGGTGCATTCGATCCCCTCGTCCAGGTTGTTGATAAAGACATTAAACAGGGCCGGTCACAATACTGAGCCCTGGGGAACACCACTTGTGACCGGCCGCCAACTGGATTTAACTCCACTGGATTTAACACCACCAGTCTTTAGGCCCGGCCCTCCAGCCAGTTTTTTACCCAGGAAAGAGTACTCCCACCCAAGCCATGAGCAGCCAGTTTCTCCAGGACAAAGCTGTGGGAAACGGTGTCGAAGTCTTAAGTGTTGAAGTCTTAGGTGTCGAAGACTAAAGTCCAGGTAAACAACATCCACAGCCTTTCCCTCATCCACGAGTACAAGCCCTGAGTTAAGGCTCTCTCAAACTTACCCTGCCTTGAACGGCCACTCGCTCGGCAGGTACCCTGTGGTGTGGCAGCCAGCGGGAAGGCGGCTAGACTGTGCTATGCCCAGTCATCACCTGCATCAGAGCAATTCACATGCACGGCAGAAGGGAAAGCTTCTAGGCCACAATTCACCCAAGACATTTTTAATGCCCAGACGAGAGTGAGGTGAAAAATGCCTGTCCCTCTCCACTCCCCACACAGGCAGGATGGCACGGCTGCTGGGGTCGATATCAAGTCCAAATAAACTAAAGCACCGAGAGACAAGTGGGCTGGGAAAGCAGTTTGAAGTCTCCCAAGTCTCAACAGTCTCTGAAAAAGTAAAGGTCATCTGGAAAAGAATTAAACGGCATTTGACTTTGAGAAGCAACGGGAGACGAGATAAAAATAGCTTTATTTCTGACAACAAGTGCTTCTGAGACACTTGATGTGTTTAATCATTTTCCGTTACCTCTGACAGAAAAGATTAATTATGGAACTGCACAAAAATAGTTCAAGGAATGTTGTGACCCATGTGAATATTAAAGATATGAGAGATTCTTAAACAGAGTACAAAAAGAAGATAAAAGTACAGAGCAGTTTGAGTGATTTAAAGCTGAGAGACAATCTTGCAGTACTGAAGGGAGCTAAAATAGTCGCTGATAAAAGACTTGACTGATTGGAATCTGGGACACAATGCTCAGGCAGTATTTAGGGGAAGACCAAGATATAATCATTGCTATTAAAATTGTTTTGTATGTGCTGGAGCTATATAAACATATAAAAGCACCAGAACTGAGACTGACCTGCAAAGCCCTCTACCAGAGCATGAATCTCTTCGAGGACAGCCCGGGCTCCAATCCTGTTGACATACTCAAGTACACAAAGTACCGCAAAAAAGATAAAAAGGAAAAAGACACAGAAAACTTAATTGTAATCCGCAAAAGAAAGCGCACAGAACTGCACAGGCTGCAGTAAACAGCACAAATCAAGACAATAACACCACTTTGCAAGAGTTGATAATCATCAGACAAACGTGCAGAATGAAGAGGGTGAAAAAAGCACCATGCCTTTGGAGAAACCCTTAATGGGAACAGTGGTAAAGACTGTGGCAACTGAAAACATTATTAGCCCAAAACGCAAAAGGAACATTAATGGATTCTGAAGTCACACTCTGCTTGCAAAGAAAGTAACATGGTGCTAGAAACAGTAGTGATCAAAAAAGTTAAGCATATAAAACTCTCATAAAACTCATATAAAATAATATATCAAATACATATGTAGGATATACAAAACTGATAAAATAATGCCCAGTCAGGGAACTGAGATTAAATGGAAAAGACAGTATTTGTAATAGCACTGGCAAGAAGGCATCCATTATGGATCCAAACCTTTGCTTTCATGAAGGTTTGTACAAACTGGATGGAGAGGGAAACAAAACAACTGAGGAAGAGGTAGAGGACTGCCTGCAGGAAGCGCTCAAACTACAGAACAGAGCTTCAGAAGCCAAAAGCCACCAAACTCACAACTCTCCCCTGTGCTAAGGCAGAAACCGAAAGAGGAGATAGATAAGCCTGTTGCTCTCAAAAGTCAAAGTGAGGAGAACAATCACAGTAACATATATAGTCTTTAATGACATCATCTTAAAAAGAAATAAACTATTTTTGTTAAATACAGAATCAAAAGAACTAAATAAATATACAAAAGGCAAACATTTCCAATCTCTTTACGGGTAAAAATTCTGGAAGAGGTGACTAATGTCAATCACCTGGATTTCTCGTAGATGCATGCTGGTAAGGCAAATACCCATCTATGCATATTCACCCCCTCAATACAGCACTCGGAAATGCTTGTTCTACATATGGAGTTCTACATGTGGAGCTATGTTCGCTAATCCAGGTGTTCCCCAGGGAGAAAAAATGTATTTCTGATGGTTTAGTGGAAGCACATGAAGAGAACTGCTTTGGAAAGACTCAGAGCAGTTAGCAGAAGATAAACAAACAAAAAAGAACAATGATCTATAAATAGTGCATTAGAAAAAAAAAATTCTTAGCAGAAGATAGAATTAAACACAGATAAGACAAAAGCACATCATCAATATGTGCACCCGATTGACAAGGAAGTGACAAAAAGATTTCAGCTTGCTTGACCTAATGTAACTAGCTAAACCAACAACCCAGCTTGGAAAGACATTGAAGACAACATATAATTTTGCGTGAAAATTATAGAAGAAAGAACCCAGGTTACCCGTTACCACTATCGTTGCATTTAAAGCACACAGAGTAGAAGCCCTATGTTCTGGTGTTAATGATTAAGCCCAAATCTTATCCTGAGTACACCAGCAGATTCAAAATAAATTCATAGAATCATCATAGAATCATAGAATGGTTTGGGTTGGAACGGACCTTTAAAGGTCATCTAGTCCAACACTCCTGCAATGAGCAGGGACATTTTCATCAATTGACCCAAATGATTAAGTATGTATCTGCTCCTGGAGATATACTGGAACACTTTGTGTGCAACTTAATGCTGAGAGTTTCCCAGGAGAAAGACAGCAAGAAATCCCTGTCATACCATGATTACAAGAACATCAGATGATACTGGATTTGGCAAATCCATTTTTGTAGAGTTGGGAAATGTTGAGAGACTGGCAGTCAGAAATTATTCCTGAGGTACATTAATGTGCTGCCCTAAAAGCTACAGAAGTTCACCTAGAAATGAATGGGTAGAGGCTTTTCCCCAACTACGGTCCCAAAAGAAATTAGATTGCAGGAGTATTCATGCCAAAGTGTTTATAAGTCCTGACCATCAGCCACAGAAGCAGTAAAAATATTCCCAGACCAGAGAGAAAAGCTTATTGGAGCAACAAATAATTGCATGAAGATCAGGCATTTCTGATGCTCCAATCTGGCTTATCATAAAAGCAGACAGCAGAATTTACTAGCTAATGGTTGATTTTTGAGCAATGAATTCTGTTACACCATAAAACACACCTGTTGTAGAAAAAATGCCAGAGTCTGGCATAACAGATTTAGCATATGCTATCTTTGTGATCTTGTTATCAGGGCAAGGCTGGGAAGAACTTCTCCCTACATTTACAGGGCAGCAGTACCCCATTATAAGCACCCATCGCCCAAGGATTTCGCCCTGCTCCAGCTTCATGCAATATTCTTAGTATCCAAACATGGGAAAAATAATGAGGCTGATCAAATCCATGTAATTTCATGAACAGATGACGTATTAACCCACAGCCAGACTCAAAAAGGGCTGAGTTAATTAAGGAGGACATAACTTTAGGAGCACAATTCGAAATGAAGTGATGCACAGGTCAAGTGGTACAGGAAAGAGTAAGACATTTAGGAGCAGACTAATCACCTTATCAACAGCAAGCAAAATTAACAGGAAGCTCCTTGCTCTACAAGCAACATTTCTACTACATAAACTAGACCCCCTCCCTTTTCAGCCACCAAAGATACCAGCTCCATAATCTCAAATATAAATTGACAGGTCCTTTATCAATCTCACAACAAAAGAGTAACTGCTGCAGTGCCCTGGTACATCACTTCAAGGTAATGACAATGAGAGGTATGAGAACACCACAGCAATGGTGGTTTGACTGGGTGCTACCCACAAAATGGCTTCGGCAGGTATTTCTGGATGAATGCAGCTTTTCCTTCCTTGTGTTCCTCTGTGAGAAACAAGAGCCACTAGGCAACAACAGCAAAGAAGGAATTTGAATAAATCACCACCAGTGGAGGTTACCAATGAGCAATATGGAGGTGTTTAGTCCTACATAGTTGGCACACGAATGATAAACTCAGTTAACGTACATGCAACCAATATATTACAAGCTGCCAGAGATCAGACAGCACAGCACCCCCAAATGAATGAGGATCAAACAAAAATAATGATACGAAGTAAGCCACATTGTTTAATGACTGCAAAAACTTCAGGCTGTCAGGCAGACAACGGCATGCAACAAGACTCGTGTGTGCACACAGGGCAAAGCTAAGCATCATTAAGCAAGTTCAAAACAAAATTATTGTATCAATCAGAGCTCTGTGCTATAATATAGACAAATGCAAACCATAATGAAGGGGACTTACTTGAGGTGATCTCTAGAAAGATTTTTTTTTTTTTTTTAAACCAAACGTTTGGGTTCTTCTTGCCCAAATCTAGCTCAGTCACTAACAACATGATAACCTGAGTTTACTCTGCTATAATCTTGCCTATTAATCATTCTGAGATTAGAGCTGTACATCAGTGACGAGGGGCTATGGAATACGATGGAAAGTTCCAGTCAGCTCTCTAGATGAATGCAAAAAGCAGATGATCAGGATAAGCAATACATATGTGAAGGTACCAGTTTTCAATCTTCACACAACTGTTTTGATTACAATTTGACCAGATGTGAATATGGAATTCTTCCTTCTTTTTCTAATCAGTCTGCAACTGTTCATGTGAGATCCAGTTGTGTCTGCATGCATACCCAACATAAAGTAATCACTACAAACTCTCTCATTGTGTATAACCTGCCTGAAATGTTCTGGTTTGTGTGCATATAGTAGAAATGACTGAAGGATGTGATTTCAGTTATACACCTTTACAAGTAATGCTCAAGTTGCAAAAATCACTGAAACTGTACACTAAATTAACTTTAATCCAGTAACTTTTGGAGCAGCTTTTGCGTGATTGTTGCAAATAATAAAGCATTCAACTGTAACATCTGAAGTCTAGTTGGTTGCAAAACAAGCCACAAAAGCAATGATTACAGTGCACTGCAATAGCAAACAAATTACTCACAAAAAACTGCAACAGAGAAGGCAGGATGTCATTCTTGATGGGAATACCTCTTGTGTGGTCCCCTTCAGCTGCAGGAATTTTGAACTTGGTTCCACATCCTGTAGCTGTAATCCTACTTATACTTTTATACTTCATAATTTGTACCAAATAGAAGAATATTAGGTGCTGAGCAAGTTGAGGAATAGCTATACCCTAGAAGAAAGAACTATGGACTACCCTCAGACCTACACAGCTTATGAGGAGGCTGTACCAGGCAAGAAGGAGCTAACAGCTCCAAGAAGAACCACTGCTTGGTCCTGATCCATAGAAACCATAGGAGGATTTACAACATCATTGATTCAGGAGTAATAGCTCACAGTTTGCATGCTGCTAAAAAGGGGATTATAGCCCCGTAAATACAGTATTGCTAGTACCAAGCTACAGGATGCCTATGAACTTTGTCTTGACACAGCAGTCATCACTTACTGGGATCTGCTTTGGGTGATCATGAGTCTGTTTTAGCTGCAAAACTGATCAACGATAAGGGGAGGAGGGAACTCTTGCCTGACTTGTTTTTTTCCTCCCTTTTTCTTAAAGCTAGCTCTGTGGTGGTATGGTTCTATCCAAATGGCACTACAGGCCTACTTCTAGGCAACTGAATCCCAACAACTAATGCCAACTTAGGTCTGAGAGAGATCCTGCCTAACCTAGACCTGCTACTACAGAAGAGTATGGGTCATCTATGAATCTTGTGTCAAACCTGTGAGCCAGTGCAAACGTCACAGGCATTCCACAACATGAATGGCAGCAGATACCTATGCTCAAGCAACTGAATCCCACCCCTAAGGAGAAGAAAGTAACTCCAGATCCTGACACAAAGCAACAGATGTCAGAAGTGTTAATCTCCACTTGTGACCTAAGATTGAGTTGTTTAAACAGATGCATTTAGTACCATTTGGAAAGTTCCAGACTATCGAGTCATCTGCATGAGCAGACACAACACAAGACCTGAGAGAAACCTGTGTCTTTCGGACTGGCAACTGGAGGCAAGGCAGGACACCCCAGGCTTCTCAAATGATGCAACTTTTTTTTCCCTAGTGGCATCTAAAGAGGTATTCTTGTGACTGCATGAAGTTATGACTGTGAGAAGGGCATATACTGTGAAAGAGTATAAAAAACTGCATCAAAATCCTGGACAGTTTCAGGGAAACCAAGATGACATAAGCTAGACTTTTTCACTCCAGAAGTCTTACACCAGCAACAACCCCTGAAGGGCTGACACAGTGAATCATAGGACCATGTAGATGGACAAGGCAAGTAGAACTGAATGACTCATAACCTAGTGGTCTTGATGCCTCAGCTGTCTGCCCATCTTTGCAACAGTACGGAGAACCATAAGGCTAACTGACAAGTTTTAATTAATACAATGGTTATTACTAGCCGTAATTCTTCCTTAATGTTATTGCTTCCATGATGTTAGGCTATGAAAGGAAAATCTAGGAAACTGTAGGAGGAATTAAAACTGGTTACTCAGCAAAGGCACATCTCACTGGTGGGGATACAGTCACCGGAGGAGGCAGACTTTGGTCAGACACCTTGATTTTGAGGAATCACCACACTCCTCAGCAATCACCAAGAAGAAAAAGTGCAGCTGTGCAAATCAGAACCCAGAAGAGGAGAGACAAACTCCAGTGCAGGGAAAGATGGGGGAAATGAGATTCATTGGGGGAAGAGAAACTCTTGGGGTACCACATTTTTAAAGACAAATAATAGAATGATGACTTCAGTCAAGACATGGAGGGACAAAATGAGGCATCCAATTTTATCGTGGAAAAAAAAATTTGAATTTCTGCATTTCTTCAAAGGCAAGGATGATTTATTTGTATTTATCCAGTCTTTTCTATGAGCTTTTGGCTATACTGCAGTAACAGATTAAACAGGATTAGATTTATATCTCCTTTGGTTTGGGAAAGACATTTTGAACCTCATCCAAAGCCTGCCGAAACCATGAAAACACGCTTCAGAGGTATGAGGAAGTCCCTTTATGTCTGTTTCTAAATGTATGTTTAATGGTAGATATAAAATTGCTCTCCTACAGAGATGAGTGTTAACTCAAAGGCATACAAATAAAAGTTTTCCTGCTTTATTCTTGTAGTCTGCAAACATAGTAAAAAACTCCATTTGAGTTAATAGTTGGAATCTTGTAGAACAGAAAACTGCAACAAACAAAAAGCATTTAAAATTAAATATCTAATTCTTACTTTCTAAACACAATCTTCATATTGTTGATTATCTGCAGAAATTAGTCTGGGTTTCACCTGTTTGTATACAAGGAATCCAACTAGTTTGGCTGACATAATATTGAATATATGTTTTAACATTGTTGCTAAGAAGCTAAGTGTTAATAAAGTTGATATAAAAATACCAGATACAGTTGTTTCCTTTTTGAAAGTATATCCTGTATTTTTATACGATGCAATATACAATGGGGGGGGGGGGGGGTTACTTAA
>VYZM01009779.1:257628-278107 GCA_013398915.1 Dromas ardeola
TACTGCAATCTCAGGCTTAGCAATCAAGAAAAGAAATCACAGTAAAAGACCTAAAGCAGCTTTTATCCAATCCTTAGAGAAATGAAAATAAAAAAAGAAAAAACCAGAAAGCAGCAAAAGAAAAGGAAGAGTGTTGTCAGGGTAATTGTTTAGTCTAAGCCACACAGAAAAGGGCATGTGTTGGTTAATACATACAGTTGTAAAGGCTAATTAACTGCTCTTCTTTCAGCAATCCTTGTTTCAGCTTCTGTGCTCTCACCACCATAGTACTAGACATTTTCTGACTAGAATTAACGTCATATTAACAGACTAAGCTATTCATAAATATTGTGTCAATTGGACAATTTTAAACACACTTAGCACAGTCAGGTTTAGACTTTACTCTGGCAGTGTAATGAGCATTTCTGGAGGCCCAGCATGTGATTTTTTAAAAGAACAACTTAGGATGTTTCAGGTTTCCTTAAGCAGCTCTTCGCCAGCTCTCTCCTCATATTCTCTTTTGGAGACAAAATAGTTATCTCTTGAAAAAGAGACAGTAATTTTGATATTGGGCTTTCTTTACATAAGAAACCTACAAAAGATTGTTTTCACTTTGGCTAACACTGCTGCAGAATGAAGTCTTTAAAAAAATACTGTCCAAGTCGAAGGAACTGGCACAAGGGGAAACAGAATTTATCTTTTGTCTCCTATTTCAAAGTGCAATACTAAACTTCAAATTGCTCTAGAACAAAATATGAAGCCAGTGATGTCAATACATTTGTATACATGAATGACAGTCATCATTGGATTACAAACACAAAAAATGAAATGCCTGTATAACCACCTTTTCTTTTTCCTACTGATTCCAGATATGGCTAAAAACTTTATTTTTTTCCTTGGCCATTTTAAATACAGACACAGAAACATAAGGACAAATTAGAAACTTAACAAAGCAGTTAACTCACAGCTTCAGATACGCTTTTTAAGCAATTTTTCTGGGATTGGCATTTGTTTCTGTATAATCATGTCTTTGGAAATTCTGCCAGTACACTGTAATATGTAAATATCCAATATCAAAGTACAATAATGTTTTCAGTAATTTATAGAAAACTTATTCTGGCAAAAATCCCAGTTTTAAGACCAAAATGTACTAGAACAACAGAAATGCAAGTTCACACATGGCAACATTTCATCCTCCTATGTCCAGCTGTATATATGCCAGGAAGTAACGCTGCTCTGCTTCACAATGACTATAAGGATAGGTACATTAGCAGTTGTCAGGAGGCCACGTACAATTATGGTAATTAGGTCAATATCTAACACTGAGACAGATGCCTACCATTTAAATATTGCCCATTTTAAAGGAGGGCAGTTCAAAATAAACAGTTTGGAGAAATGCCTCATCTCAAAGTAATTGACTAAAGAGCTACACAGGTGTAGCAAAGACTTTCAACACATTTCCATTAAGACATGCATCAAAATGCTTCCAGAGCCACAGAGGTTTTTGTAAACTAGCTCAGTATTTGTTGCAGCCCCACTCCTAAGCAACAGACTGATCAGAGACAACTCAGGCTTAAATACAGGAGGACCGGAAGAGCTTTTAGACCAGTACAAGCTCATGTAAGCAGCCAGATGGCTTACATATATTCTGGACCTGTTAGACGGAAAAGGAGATTAGGTGTACCCCTGTGCCTAATATAATTACAATATGTAGCTGGTTAATTTCCAGCCATAGTAACTACATCTACTTTAGCGAACAGTAGAGCTGAGGACCCCGTATCTACAATAAGCCATGGACCAGAAGCCGATTAGCAGTTGTATTACACTAGGTGTGCTCCTGGAGAGCAGTTTCCAGGTTACCTTCATCCAAAAACAATCCAGCTGGGTACTCCAAAACCACTTCAGGCTATGAACGATAGTACAGCAAATGGAGGCAATCAGGAGATTCACATTGCACACACACTCCTGATCTGTACTACAATGCTATTGTAGATGCACCCTTAAACATCCTAACTCTACAAAAGCATGAAAAGCTTTGTATTTTTTACCAAAATCAAACAGGAAAATAATCGTTCATTTTGAGAGATCCCATACGGTGCAGAAGGTAGTGAGAGAGCCTTCCAGCCATTCTGTTTTAGGTAAAAAAGTTTCCATTAGCCACAGCTATGCCAACACAACCTTCCAACAAGTGTGTAGTACAAAGGGCATTGAAAAAAATGGATTTAAGACAGGATACATTAAATCAGGATAACACTTTAGATATTAAGAAATTCACAGATTACACAGTTTACAGGGAATGGTGGTTCAATCAATGATGCTACAGGAAGCAGAGCAGCTGGCAGTTCAATAATTAACCAGGTGCCCAAACACCAAAGAAAAGCCAATTGTTGGCCTGAATCAGGGGGTGAAGGGCTTGAAGAGCGAGGCATTTTGCTGGGATGAAGGGAGGAAGGCAGGGAGGGAGGAAGAAAGGCAAGAAGGCAGGAGGGAAGGAAGTAGAAGAGATTGCATCACATTAACTCAACTTTTTCACTGGAAGCTGTTTTATACGTGAACGTTCTTGTAGAAGAGCTAAGTTACTCTGCATGAGACACATATGCAAGTTCTTACGGTCTTATTGGGAAGAAGAAAAAAATCTCTGTAGAAATGAGCACCTGGAAAAAAAGTAAGGCTCCATCTACAGAAATCAAAAGCCACTTTTCCTCATGCTAGTGAGATGCAAGAAAGCAGAGATGTTGGGAAGAAATACTGAAGAAACAGTAGGGATTTTATGTACATATTTTGAAACATAAAATAATTCAAGAGTATTAGGATATGATTTATAGTCAAGTGCATTAGATGCATTAGATGTTTATTACCAAATGAGCCACTGGGCACATTTGGTAATACAGGGACAGAAGATAAGGACAAAAGGGATTCTCTGCTGGGTCAGATCAACAGTCCATCCAGCCCAGTACCACCTCTGACAGCAACAACAGGACACCGTGCTATTTTAAGAGCGCAAATGAGTCCAGTCAGCTTCTGAGATCTAGCCTCCTACTTCCCAGACATCCACACGTTCTGCTGGAGATGTTAGGGGGTACATTCCTGCCTATTTTGTTTAGTATCTGCTTATGGACCCACTGTTCACATATTTGCCTGCTCCCTTTTTGAGTCTGCTGGTAGGTACACCTTGCTTCCAGAACCTGCTATGGCAACACATTCCCAAAGTTCATGACCTGCTGTATAAAAAGGACTGAACTGTTTGCTCCAGGTTTCTTTTATATTCCATGGAGAGAAACGGGAAATTCTAGATTGCAATTTATCTTACCCTAATGTAGATGGGTAAAATTGGTCAGAATTATCATGCTTTAAAAGTTCTTCACTGAGCACGCAGGGAGCATAATCTAACTAGTTCAGATGTGTGTACAATGCAAACATCTAAAGTAAAGTGAGATGAACCACACCCTTTGAGTCTTTAATTGGTCCTTTCCAATTTAAAGTAGATAGTTTAGCACAGTTTAATTAAATATACTTATTAGATACATATAAAGTAAAAGTTTATTGCTACTCTGAGTGCTGCCTTCATAATCCTTCCTTTCAGGGATGACTGTTCTGCAGGAGAAAAATGGGAATGAAAGTAGAGTCCTTCCACAAGCCTGATCTATCTCTCAGGATGATGACCAATCAACTGCTATGGTTTCACTGCGGACCCACCAAAGGATTTCACATAAAAATACGAAACATTCTGAGCAAGGCACTGGAAATGCTTTTTTAAATGATACAATATTCCAGAAGACCGTGATGAGTCATATTACCCTGTAAGAAAAATTCTGACCTCAGAGAATTTTCACAGAAATACAAAAAATACTTCACTGAAAAGTCATTACCATCTTTATGATTCTGTGTCTACTGTCTGCCAGGAAAAATGGATTATAAAATTAAGAAGAGCCTCAAGGGCATGAGGTTCAACTACCCCCCGCATCAACGGGCATATATATGACACAATTCTATTTAAAATTTGATCCAGATTCACTTTAACATTGGCTAGGTATTTTGTTCATACTGTTCTCTCTGGAAGACTATTACAGAATCACACTTCACGAATGGTTTTCTTTTTTTTCTGATTTGCAGGTAGAATTTATTCATGTTCAGTCTAAACACTTTTTTTCTTGCATCAAAACTTTCCCCGGGCTTAGGCAGTTATTTTCCTTCACTTGTGTCTAGCATTGATCTATTTATAGACAGCAAATATATCCTCTACCAGTGTTCTTGCTCAGGTAAATAAACCATATTCTAGTAAGGAAATTCCTCATCTCTGCTGGAAACATCACCTGATAGAGATTAGAAACAAATGTGTCTTTGTCACAGCTGGATTATATTGGCATCTGATGGTCATGCTGTGATCAGCAAGTTCTCATCTTACGGAAAAAAATTTCTGAGTCTTTCTGTTCATCTGTTTATTATCCTGATTATCCTTTGCACTGGCAATGTTTCCTCAAGTTTAGCTCACGCTCTAATTAGTGCGATCCTAATCTGTGCCAAAGCATGGCGGTTAAAATACATTAAAAAGTTCAGGTAGGAATTGCCCTTGAGCCTGATGCTTCTACTTTCAGTGCAACTGACTACCTACTGCTGAAAATTCCCTTCCTCCTGAACTTTAACAGTAATTCTCCATGTACCACCATTTCAAGTGTCCTACTGAAAATACAGATTGATTAGGTTTATCATATTTTATTTTTCTAGATAATCAGTTATCACAGAAAGCTATCAGATGGGTCTAGCTTGACTTTCATACTGTAAATTCATAGTGGTTTGTGTCCATTGCACCTGTAGTTATTTACATTCATCTAACCTTCATCCTCATTAACCTTTCCTGTTTATGAATCCCAGTGATCAACATTAGAACCCTTCTTGATAGATCAGACAAAAAGCATTAATTGGTTTGGGAAGTACGATTTTTTAATCCTATCTTCTTCCTCAGTACCTGATGGCTGTATGTCTTTCCTTATGCTACTTTTCCTCAGGTGATCAAAGGATATCTTGTGGTTTGTTTTAAAATAATGATTTTTTTAATTACTTTTAGAACAATGCACATTTTAAATTTTCTGCTTATCATAGTTAGTAAATATCTATTGTATTACTTAAATTGAGATGAGGTTCAGTAACTTCCTTGGAGAAAATAATGGGTCCCTAAAGGAAAGAGACATCTTTTGTTTCCAGACAGAGGGAGACTGTGACAACTAGTATATGGTTTCCATTTGCGTATCAGTTCCAACTAGGGGGGAAAAGACTGTGTTAATTATAAAGTTTTTAACTTTTTTTTATGTTTTAAACTAGATTTTTGGAAAAAGCATGAAATGCTTTCTTCATACTTTATCAGTCATGGTGGGTCAGTGGCAGCTGACTGGCAAAAAGTAGTGAAGAGCCACAGGACCAGGCTACTTAATGACCATGACATCTTACATGGGACACCATGGCCATTTGCTTGCTCTGGCTTTACAGGACCAAGCAGGCGCTGCTGACCGCCCTTGCAGGGGGGAACTGGGCTGACATGTATCAGCTGCTTCACTGTTAGAAGACTCAGCTCAGTGCTCAGGAAAACCAGGAGAGAGCATGAAATACAGGATTTCTCCACAGATATCACATGCCTGAAACAGGTGAGACTAAGGCAAAATTTGCATATAATGTAGATCGTATGTCAGAGTCCACCATCTGAGAAGTCATAGGAACACAAAGAATCTCAAGCCAATTTTTGAGCTAGCCCTTCACTACTCCCTTCCTCTGTCATCTACCTCACCTCTCCCCACCCTCATTTGACTAAGTGTAAAAGTCTGTGTACAACAAGTCTTTGTTTGAGTTTTTCAATACAGGTTTTGTTTATAACCCACAGACAGAAATGGAACAATTACTATTTTTTGGGAGTCATAGGATGAGAGACACCATGCTCACTTCTCTCCATTACCTGTAAAAGGACCCTAGGATGGCGAGCTCAAATGTAGATGTCTCTGCTGAACATGTTTAAAATAATTAGCTCAAGTGTGATCGCCCTCCCCATGTTTACTTCCACAACCTCCAAGAGAGATGGCTCTACTGCAACGAAGCCTGCAATG
Source organism: Dromas ardeola (assembly GCA_013398915.1). NCBI lineage: Eukaryota > Metazoa > Chordata > Aves > Charadriiformes > Dromadidae > Dromas > Dromas ardeola. The sequence continues at coordinate 263,700 of VYZM01009779.1, forward strand.
CATTGCATTCCTTCATCTTCATCCAGCCATCACCAGCCCTGATGCAGCACTGTTGTATGACCCTTGAGCTCCTGGTCCACCACTTCAAATTATGCAGCTCTGCGCCAAAGGCTTGCAGGCAGCCAAGGACAGCTAGTCCATGTCTTCACTCGCTAGTTGTGGTGCAGAGCCAAAGTACACACAGCTACACCCCTGGTCAGCCCAGTGGACAGCTGGCTCAGAGCTGGAGAACAAGTCCTAGCTGCTCTTCCCTCTGGAATCACTGGGAATGCTGCCAAACCACTTCAAGAGAAATATCTTTACACTAGACCACATTTTATGATGGTTATTGAAAAGCCAACTATTGAAAGGCCAAGCAGATGCCAAACTGTGTCTCAGCTGATGCAAACACTGCCTGGAAGAAAATACGATGATGCTGCTAAACTGTAGGGCAGGAGCAATTTTCCATGCTGCAGCCTCACTCAAACTAGCAAAATGCCCTGCTGCTGACAGCTATAGCCCAGGGTGGACATGAACCCTGGGTAGTTTAACATTGTTTTTTCAGCTGTTGGATAAATGTAATTTGCTATTGATAATCTTTGAAGGTTGAAGACTGTCCCAGTTTTACCCAGTGCCAATATCAACGAATTATTTTCATGCTATACACAAAGATGTATGTGAGGACACTGCAGGCTCTAATCCCCATCCAACTCTCCTATTAGCACCATGAAGTGGAGCTCTAAAGCTGGCGGCCTACTGACGCTGAAACAGACCATTTCTGTATCAGCGGTGTCCACCCTTGATTAGGCATACTTGTTTTCCTTGCGTGCTCTCCTTTGTACTCAATCTGGAGGAGACAAGCTGATAAAAAAATTACTTGCATATCTCACAGACTGTTCTTCATTTAAGCCATCCATTTCACAGTCAGCAAAGCAAAGACATATTTTTTTAGGTAGAAAAGAATCATAGAATCATAGAGTCACAGAATCGTTTTGGTTGGAAGAGACCTTTAAGATCATCAAGTCCAACCATTAACCTAGCACTGGTAATCACGTTACCACAAAAGCATGTGCCTCAGCACCACATCTACACATCTTCTAAATACCTCCAGGGATAGTGACTCAACCACTTTCCTGGGCAGCCTGTTCCAAAGCTTGATAACCCCTTCAGTGAAGAAATTTTTTTAATATCCAATCTAAACCTCCCCTGGCGTAACTTGAGGCCATTTCCTCTTGTCCTGTCGCCTGTTACTTGGGAGAAGAGACCGACCCCCACCTCACCACAACCTCCTTTCAGGTAGTTGTAGAGAGCGAGAAGGTCTCCCCTCAGCCTCCTTTTCTCCAGGCTGAACAACCCCAGCTCCCTCAGCCACTCTTCATAAGTCTTATTCTCCAGACCCCTCACCAGCTTCGTTGCCCTTCTCTGGACCCGCTCCAGCACCTCCATGTCCCTCCTGTAATGATGGGCCAAAAACTGCACACAGTACTTGAGGTGCAGCCTTCCCAGGGCTGAGTACAGGGGGACGAACACTTCCCCAGTCCTACTCACCATACTATTCCTTATACAGGCCAGGATGCTGTTGGCCTTCTTGGCCACCTGGGCACACTGCTGGCTCATATTCAGCCGGCAGTTGACCAATATGCCCAGGTCCTTTTCTGCCGGGCAGCTCTCCAGCCACTCCTCCCCAAGCCTGTAGCGCTGCATGGGCTTGTTGTTGGTCACTTCCCTAATCCTGCTGGGCACGCTATTTCTAATACAAGCCATGATACTATTGGCCTTCTAAAACTTAATTACCTGTATCCAAACTACCACAATATGCTACAGTTCCAATAATCCACATTGATTTTCAGAATTTACATTAGCAGTGTCATCCCACCAGCACAGAACTGCAGTGGTTTCTTTGGACACGCTCCAGAATGACACCTAAAGCCTGTCTTCCAGACATACTCTAGCCTTCAAAGATTTTGAGATGCAAAACTGAGGCTTCGGGCTAGTGCTTCCCAAACCTATGCATAGTTATTGGACAAAACAATAGTGAATTATTCAGTGGTGGACTCAATAATTAATCTTACCAGAAACATAATGGGGGGGACCAAGGAAGTAATATTTTCTTACACTTGTAGAAGAATATAAGAACGACTGCAATGGGTCAGGCTGCCCAACCCATCTCATATCCATTGAAGCAGTTCCAGAATAAGGTGCTTCAGTGAGAAATCTTCAGCTGCTTGCACCAGCCACTCAAAAAACTGGAACTCCTTTATTACACAAGCAGTGATGCTGCAAAAAAGCTGAGTCTGCCTGGCAGCTTTCTGGGCAGTTGTCATTGCTACTCGTTCTGTCTTATGTCCAATGTCAATGTTAGTGTCACAGGAAGGCTCGTTCTCTGACAGTTAACTGTTTATTTTGGTAAATTACTCTACGGATTTGACATACCAATTGATTCCTTTGTCTCTGTATACCTCCAAGTATAACTTTTTCCCCTAGATGCTTAAATAGCTCAGTCAGGCATTTCTGTGTGGTCTTAGGTCTACCATTCCTTATCAATATGAAATGCTAGTGCCCCACAAGTCTATTTCTAAACCCTCCAGGTCCTTTCCCACATTGGGAACATGCTGCTGCAATGTATGTTTGACCGTTTCCGATTCCTCTCTCTCTTTGTAGTTCACTCTTCCATACTCACTTCATTCCTAAAAAAATTCCCCTAGAAGCACTGGGACAAAATGTACAGTCCCTCGGCAAAAAATGGAAAGGAGATACACAGATCATCAAGTCTAGTTGCCTGCAGTAGTATAACAAGCTTTTAGTCCCAAACACTAGACAATAATATCCACTATATGTCCCCTTTTTCCCATGTTCCTGGCATTATGAGGCACAAAACAAATCCCAAGACCTTCAACACAAGAAAAAACACCAAATGTTCCAAACATCACAATGGGCCATAGGAATAAAACAGGAAAGAATGAAGATTATTATCAGAATCCTAACCTCTTGCAACAGAAGGCAAATTATTTAGGTAAAATGCCTAAACGATGCTGGGAGCGTGGCCACCTTCCACGGCACAGAGAGCGGGGAAAAAAGAGGCACAACAAGAAACATCACTTATTCCTTGACAATATACATTCCTTCCTGACCACCAGTCCAGAGCCCCCAAAAACAGATCCCACAGGCCAGCACCAGTATCTCATCCATACCTCCACCCACCCCCTCTGTTTTCTATAAACCTATTCCAAATAACCAGTTACACAGAAAACATTCCTCTCCAGAAGAGTCCAACTTGGGTAAAGTGGGATCTGACTGGTGTAGTTAAGGGTCCTCGCTTTTCATGGCTTACATGTTATGATGCTGTTTCTATAACCATTTCACCACCAACCAATTTTGAAGTGGTCTCTATTCATTACCGTAAACTGGGCTATGGAAAAATGCTGTTTCTGAGCTGCTCTGTGCTACAGTTTGCTGGTTCTAACATCCAGACTCAGAATGACTGTGCCAATTTGATGCTGCTTTTATTAGAATTTTCCCCCTTTTAAGCAACCACCTTCTTCAAGTACCACTTTTCTTTTTACCAGAAATAGGAAAGAGGAGCAGGATAAATGATTGAATCATTACAGTTTCTCACAAAAGTGAGACCACAAGACACCCAGCTACAAACAGGAGACACAGAGTAACCGCTATGGTGCAAGAATTCTGTCCTGACAGCTCTCAGACTGTTTTCTTTCTTTCATCAAAGAATGAAAGGCATCAATCCGCAGCTTCAAGAAGTCAGTCATACTGCAGCAGGTTATACAGCAATTTCACAAGGGTAAACTAACCCAATTTGAAGCAGTGGGCACTCATCCAATGAAAGAATACAGAAGGCAGCGTGTGAAATGACTGACTGACTCACTATATCAAAATGAAATTTTTCAATATCACATCTAAATGGAAAACCAAGAATTTCCACGGCAAAGTAAAAATGAAATTACTGTTTCCCCTAGTTCTCAACTTTTTATGGTAAACTGAAGTCCCTCTCTCAAGTATTTTGATTTCAATGATTCAGCATATTCCAGTTTCACAGGTTTTAGATCCTTCTGACTTGCTCTAATTACATTACTTTCTGAAAACAGGAGGTATAAGGAATATGAGAAAAAGACAGCTGATATGACAGGGAGGGTAGTAATCACAGCTGACTATGAAGAAGAAGAAGAGGGCTTGTTCCTTGCCCTGCTTGCTGTACCCCAATTCTCATTCAAAACAAGAGGAATGTTCATGGCTGGGAAGGGAAGCAGGATGACAAACTGTGTTCAAGAGCTCCTTCAGTGCATTTCCAAGGTCTTACACTTCACATGACAGACATGCTACTTGAATATGGGATGCACATTTTCTTCAAATTAAGAGGAATACATCTGTTCAACTTGCTAATTTACCTAACCGCTTGAAAGTGACAGGATTCTCAAAAAAGCTTAAGGAAAATTCAGTTCCCACTTATTTTCCTTAAGCTCCTTTGAGAAACCCAGCCTTAATGTATCATCCCTCCTTTCTTTTGCAGGCTGCTCACTGTGTCCCCCCATTCCCGGTGCTGGTGGCAATGTGGGCACAAGTGGATGCCGTAAGCCAAGACAGACTTTTGGAATTAGGCTCCATCACTGTGAAGCGTGGTTTGTGATTTCATTAAATCACCAGTCATCTTCCTCAAAAAAATTCATATGATACTTATAAATAAAAATGAACCAGAGAACAAGTCACCTTTGGGGGACTCCAGGCCACCTCATTTCACGTCAAGTTTCAATGCTAAATACGCAAACAAAAATGCAGTATTGTCTCATAAACCCAGACCCTGCATTCCCACTCATGGCCAGTCACCCCCCACATCTCACCAGCTCCTCATGCTTTATCTGTTCTCCTAATACTCCTCTTTTCTATCACCTCATGTTTTGTTACGACTCTTTCTGGCCTGGGTTTTGCCTCCTGATGGAATATGTCACTGGTGATGGCCATTCTGTTGCGGCCCTTCTCTCTGCCAACACCGCATGTACTCAAGTTAACATTGTACTATGACAGGAAAAGAAATGAAGAATGAAATAAATGTATTATAAAAAAAATGTCATCACTGTACAGTCAGGAGCCAGTTGAACTTTCATTTCAAACCTGAGGTCAGCATTACTGAATTGATTTTGAAGCAACATGTTGTTACTGACAAAATACAAAACAAAAAATAATCACTCAGCCTGACAGTGCAAAATATTCCCAACCTACTTTCCCAAAAGAAAATAAATGCTGCATAATTCTACCATTTCCATATATATATTTAGGTTAGGGAACATTAATTAGAATAATTAATCAATAACTATGTTCAACAGTTCCATGCCTGCAGCAAAAATGAGATTATTCCTTAAAATGCTGAAAGTTAAATAAACAAATTGAGTAAACTTTGCCCTCAGCTTTGAAAAACAACTGATCCAGCGGAGCTACTACATATTCAAAAGCACAAGAAAAAAGCTGACTGAGAAAAGGCATTGGAAAATCACAGTGAACTCTTACCAGAATGTGTGACCAACAGCTACAAGTCTGTCCCCACTCCCCACCCGACCATTTGATGTCTTTTCTAGAAGCAGGATCAAAACAAACAGATGCTACTATCTTCACAACTGTAAAGCAAATAGCTTGTAAAACATAATCCCAGTGGTGCCAACATTTTCTAGCCTTTAGTAAGGGCATTAAACTGATTAACCTACAAAAGGATTCCTAGGTTGACTTTTGGACTCACAAAATAACAAGGCATTTCCATAGTAGAAACTCTCCAGGCCAATTTTAAACCATTCAGCTGCTTTTAGAGGCGTGCTAAGCTGACTAAAACAGAAGTCAAAGCTCAGCTGTTATGAGACCTGAAGTGCAAGTATCAAAGTTATCATGTGCAGACCGAAGTGACAGTCCACTGGAAATGTGTGTGGCTCCCTATCAGCTCACCCTCCTGCTGAACAGCACATCGCAGGGTGTCTCACAGGACTCCCCAGCCCTTCAGCATCCCAGGACAGCCGGATCCTGAGACATGCAAAAAAAGCTCTTGTGCTTCCCACCATGCAGAAGTCACAGAGCCCCAGCTGCTCGGTGGCACTGGGACCACCTGGGGTCCCAGTCCCTTGGTTCCTACACCAGCTGTTGTAAACTGCATCTGTAATGGTTTCAGTAACTAGGAGAATTTAGAATATGGGGGTTTTTTCAGAATCAAAATGAAGCTAAACTTTAAACTTTTGCAGTTCATGCTGTATTTTCACAGACTAAACATCTAAAAAAATGAAGCAACACAAGTGTGTTTCACTGTGGCCAAATCCAGAGATTCTTAAATTGCTTTGTTTTACTCCAGTGTGCATCTAGAAGCACCCTCCCCGCCAAATCTCTAGAGACATATACTACAAAGTTAACAGGCCAGGGCTCTTACGAGTGTTTTGTGCTCTCAGAGTAGTGTTGAAGCTGTCACAAGAAGCCAGGAGCTGCTATCACTAATATTCTCAACAAACTGTTTACTGTTAATATAGCTTGTATTTATTTCTTTTTTTTCCATTGAAGTACATTCTCAGAGTTTAAATTATGCCATGTGTCATTCTGCTATGAATTTGCAAGCAGAGAGGAAGAACACAGATTTACAAGTACTGTCACCTCCGCTGCCACCAAATGCATCAAGTGCCGCTTTTTTTTAGCTGTCCTAAAGACAGATTTTTGTTCCTATCGTTCACCCTGGAAGGCCACGCCAGAAATTCAATGACTGCTAATAGCCAATCTTATTTTATTGATATTGAACTTTTATCCTTTTTGTGTGTGTCTGCATATGGTCCTTTGAATTTTCTTCCTGTCATTGATATTTACGCCCAGCAGCATTTACAGAAAGCACTGGTGTGAATTCAGTTCTTTTCTTTGGTATCATTTGTCTCCTACCCAACCCATTTTACTGAAGGATCCAGCCCCTTGCGATGGCCAATATCTTTCTCCTCTTGTGCTTAGTTAATTACTCTTCCTTCTTGACAACCCGCCTCCTCCTTCTGCTGGCACATTTTCTCTCAAGTGCTGTAATTCAGGTCTTCTTTCAGTCTCTTCTTTCATGTATTTCCTAAACATCCTGAGATGTTTTCTATAAACTTCTTCTTCTGTTCCATTATATTCTCACGTATAATCTAAAATCAGCTTTCACAGTTACCTGAGACACTCTTCTATAAGCTTTGGCAGGTAAATACTCAAGCATGAGTAGTTTTTATTTAGCACTTAAAATACATAACACGCATCCTATAATTTCTACAACCTGTCATCATTGCATATGGACGCCACCTCCCCTACTTCTTCAGAAGCACTTCATCATTTTTTCTTCTTTATTTTTACCATCATGAAAAGGAAGAAGAAAATCTCCTTGTGTTCATTTCTTTACAAGTCTCTACAAGCAGGGTCCTTTGATTGCATGGCTTCTTTAAAACTTTGTCAAGATCAGCCTTGCACCTTCAGATTAAGTTCAGCAGTTTAACTGTTCATCAGCAACAATCAAACACTTGGTTGCAAGGATTAGTCAACAGCCCTCAAACACTGCCAACAACAAACTGTGAACCATAAGACACCACAAACTGGAGCTAAGTAAACTACAGAGCATCTACCTGCACGTGTCTGTCCTTTCCTGCTCCTCCCAATGTAAGAAGGATATGCATCGTAGTCACCAAAAACAGTTAAAATGCAATGTCTCCAAATGCCCGCACTCTGCGCTGCTCTCTATTCACTGCCCTAATGGTCGTTGCTTGCCAATGGTATTACCAGCTGTATAGACGTATTCACTGCTTCTGTCTAGTTGAAGAAATACTGAAAGATCGGGGGAAAAATCTTTTTGTTCCCCAAAATAGACTGGGAACAAGATGCTATTACTCAAAGAGTTAATAAATGTGAGGAATGAAGCTAAGGTAATTGCCTAAGAAACTGCTGGAGTCCCATTCTGATTTAATTTCTACCAGAGCGAGAGACATCAGAATTTGACCTTCTACAAGGTGGGCTTGTGATGAGTGAAGCAACTTTCTCTTACGTCACAGAGCATTTCTTTTTCACAGAGGGCGAGCCTTCCAACAGAAAAGACCGTCTCTGCACTTTCACCTCCTGATGGTTGCTGAATAGAGGTGTCTACTTGACCTATCATGGGAAAAGCTCTAAGAGCTCCTTGCCTTCGGTCAAAAGGGAAAGGCAGAGACTAAAAAATGGTGAACTATCTCAAATTAAAATACGTGTTTCACTCTGCAAAAATCGAAGCTAGGCTTTATTTTCCAGGTCTCAACAATATCCTTAAGTACAGGTAGGAATTATGCCCATCAATTACCTTAAGTACTGGAAACCTTCCATAGAAGCAAGGGGAAATGGAAACTGGAAAATTTTGCCATATGGAGGGAACGCACAGTAACACAAGTCCTTCCACACACTTCACCTCGGATACCCTGAAACTAAAATAAATACAGGATCTCTTCTGCTTGAGGAAAGAGGCTGATAAGGAAGAACCTAGAATGTCTCCTGTTTTATTAGGTTTTATTAACACAAAATGAAGGAGTATCAAGGAGCAGATAGCTTTACACTCATGTATCCAGTGAGACTTTATGAGACGTGAATTTTTTTATTGCCCTTACCTATATCAAATTGGTGTTAATCAGTAGTCATTATCTTTTTGGCACTGAGTTGAGCCCTGCCGAACATGTTAAATAAAAACTTTGATCTTAAGTGAAAAGCATGCTATTTAAAAAGGAAGCATACTAGATTACCTTGGATATGAACCAGAAGTATCACCTAGGTACCTCCAGCAACAGCTACTGCAACAATTAAAAATCAGGCACATGCACTTAAAATGAGATATGAAAACACAGATTTGGGTCTACCTATAAAATTAAATACAGATTCACAGCTATAAAAAACACAACTACTAAGCATTAAAATTCTCATAATGAACAGGGACCCTCAGCAAATTCTCATCCTCATAATGAACAGCAGAAGAGATGAGGTGGGACTTTTATGGGCTTGACCTGGAGCTCTTCCACACAGAGAACACACAAATTCTGCTTCCATCGCACTTCAGTCACCAGTGTAGCCCTTCCAGGTCCTGCCTGTTGAGTTTTAGCAAAATTTCCTATAATTTCTAAAAATCTTTTCAAATTCTAGAACCACTACACTTGAGGAAGGCCCACTTTTACTTTTCCATGATAACACCTTATTCTCCGCATAGTCCTGATAGTTCTATAACTAAAAATCAAAGTGCTCTGTAAAGATAACACATTGCTTTTTTGTTACAGTGGAATACTTGAAAACAGCATTTCATTTTTCAAGTGTGTATGCCATCAGGTAGAAATGGCAAGGGGAAAGTTACATATTCTATCTTTGGATCTAATTTTAATAAAATGAGCATTCTTGAAAGTCCAAACTTCTCTGTTTATCACATTTTAAAATGGGACTCGATTTAATTTTTTTTCTCTTGATGACTAAAGCTTGAGAAAGGTACACTATAGCTGTTACTATAATTTGTGAACACAGTATAACTATTCATAGCTACTGGCATAGAAAACTGCAGCATCAAATCTGAATTTGCTCTATGGTTTGACTGCACTTGTTTGTCATCTCTGTCATTTGAAAGATACCCGATTCAAATGATCAGTGATTAGAATAATCACTACTGCAATAAATTCTTTGCAAATATATACTACCCAACTGATATTCAAAACCAGAAACAGAAGCAATTTCTCGATCGTTCATCTTTGAATTAAGTCTTAAGAAAGAAAGCATAGAGGGCAAAAAATAAAATACTATTACTTAGAATTATTCCTTCTTTTTTTCTAAAAATTCTGTGTGTCTTCACAACTACAATGAGCGATGTTGCTTTCAGGAAAATCCAAAAATCACCCCATTTGCACTTAGTGAAAGTTTGAAGGCTGTCTGAATTTTGAAGGAAACAACATGCACCGACAAAAGACCATTCTCCTATGCTGCAATTACTGATACTTCATTAGGTTTAGCACTGAAGGTCAACAAAAGAGTACTTACCTTTTGTTTTGGAAAGTTTTGGAAGGGAAATCAGTCTGTTGCTACGTGACTGGTTTCCAGGCAGCAACTCCACTCACTTCTTCGGGGAAACAACGTGTTCTTCTGTTTCTGCAAATGCTGTTTATATTGAGTAAATCCAAGTATGTTCAACTCAGACAATACACTCTGAACCAGTAATGACAAAATGCATTTGCAAGAACCAGAACATAATACAATGACCCCTCTCAACTCCTATCTGGAGAAAGAGATGCATCATATACATGACAGATTGCTGGCATTACATTTTCTGGCTGTTGACTAGAGAGAATGCCAACTTTTATGAACTATACTCGATCCATTCAATCTATTTTGTGAATAAATGAGAACATCTTACTCCATTTCTTACTATGTTTGAAGGGCTTAGACATCTCAAAAGCGACAAGTGTCAGTGGAAATACTGTAAGAGAGTGACGTTTTCACCGAATATTGATCAACATCCCTCAATAACAAACCAAGGATGCATCCATAAAATGCTTTTTCTTACAAGTTTTTTTACACTATTCTTATTTGCTCTTTATAGAAAATGTCTCTTGCTCTGTACATTTAGCATCTGTTATGACTCATTTGTGGGAGTACAGAAAAATGAAAGGTAATTAAAAAATTCAGTACAATAGGATGAAAACCATTCAAGCTAAATTTAAACATTGTTATTCAGACCAAACCTCATTGCCCTGTCTTCACCCGCCCTGAATTGAACAACCCGAATTAAATAAACTCTTGATTGTTTATTCAGATAATAAATAACTCACTCAGAAAGACAGAGCCCAAAATCCACATTCATAACTGTTGAATTTTAAAGAACTTAAAGGAAATGATTTAGTCTTTTAATGTAATTAGCATCTAGTAAAATAAATTAGTAGACATCAGCTTTCACTAGCTATTAAGCTTTCCACTTATGAGGGTCTTTGGTTTGAATAAATGCAGAAAGATGATGCTTAAAACTGCATATTGTAAGTAAGGAAAAAAAAAGAGAAAACATGCATAGTAAGAGTTAGTCTGCATATTTGCTAAAAACCAAACATTTATGACAACACATTTTATCTTTTAAAAAACAAGGTCAATTTCCCTGGGAGACAAGAGTGCCACGGAAAAGGAAAAAGGATTAGGAAGAAACCTGGGACCAGACCTTTTGGGTAATGTAACACATAAACCGCAAAAGGTTAGGCAGCTGAAGGGTTGGGTTTTTTTTGTGGGATGATACTACCACATCTTTTCTGGTGGGGCTAGGGGGACGGTGTCTATCTCCTGGCAGCACTCTCTGGTGCTGCACACATCCGCCAGGTTACGTGATGAAGCGGTACTTCTGTATAGCCTTCTGATCCAAATCAAGGCTGCCCTGTGCTCCTGAGAACAACTGACCAAACTCACCTACAAAATCATATGCAACCAACAGACGCACATTAAAGAACATGATTCAAGTTGCAAAGTCAATCATTCAAGAATTATGTAAGAAAAAAATTTAATTTGCACGGGGATATGTAATTCACTCCTTACCATATGCGGTATAACTTAATCTCTCATTACACATTTCTATACGCTTTCTCTGCTGTTATCAGGCTGTGTAGTCAAAGAAGCTGCATTCTGTGGCTTCCTACCTCCTTGCTTCCACAAGCTGAAAGGTCCAGTATCAATAAGGTACGGAGATGTAAGGAAAAGGAGGATCTCAGTGTTAAAGCTTCTCACTTCTCTGTCCTGAAGAGTTAGGCTCTATCTCTGCCTCTACTGAAGACTCCTACCTGGAGGTGTCTGGGATGGGAGCTCTTCTGCATAAACTGCACCCCCCTTATTTTCTCTGTAGGTGATTTGAGATTTTGGGATCTGACTCGTAGAAGAGCTGGAAGCATAATATAACTGATCAATATTCTAAAAAAGATCACATGCCAGGAATAGGGCACTAACAATCAGTGGACTCTCTGGGTCTGCACTGCATCTCTGTTTCCATTCCTCATTCATGAAATGTGGAAAAAATGATACCTTGCTGCCTTACATTGTTGTGTAAAAAGACATGTCCACTAATTGTGAAAACCCTCAATGACAGTCTAGGACAAAACTAATCCTGAGGTTCTGTCACTAAACCAAGTATTGGTAGACTTTCTTGGTTTAATTATACTTTTTAATTGGCGTAGGCAAGTCTGTGCCTCAGTTTCTCATTTGTTAAATAGAAAAGCACCTTCCTTCTCCACAGGCCTTTTATGAGAACAAGCATATGCTTGAGATTATGAGGGACTCAGATACTCTGGTGATGTGGGATATGAATACCCAAGATAGACAGCACTACGTAAAAGCCAAGGACAAAAGAGGTGTTCATCTTTATTTGTCTGTTCTCGGAGTCTTGTATTAATTCAGGTCTGAAGCGACAAATTCAACAAAGGGCGGAGGGGAGAACCACACGGAATATGAACTGACTCATTAACTGCCCATTTTGCACAGCAAAGGAGGGGCTTTAAAAAAAATAATAAAGTGACAGACAACATTAAAATTCCACCTCAGTGAGCCTACGACCCTTGGAGTTGAAGGATTCCAAGGTCTGACAACCTGAGTGCTCAAATTTGCAGCTTTAATGAATTCTTTTGCATGGTATCTGTAGGAAGACGAGCCGGCAGCCCATCCCCTCTTGCGCAGCCCCGCTGCCTTCAGAATAACTATGCAAAGTATAGCAAATAACTCGCTGCCAACGATTCAGCGACTGTATCAAAAGCCTAATGGTCATTGGTAGGTGATGAAGCCTTGCTGCAAAATTTGGGCTAATCCTTATAAGAATAGTTATATATAGTTAGTTATATATAGTTATAGCAATAACTTCACCCGTAAGCAGATTCACTTAGTTCAGTGAACTGTACAACCACAGCCTGAAACACAGTCAAGTACAACCCAAGGTACTAAGTGAAGAGTTCACAGGTTTCAGGACCAGGAATTTAATCTGAATTTTTACCCATATCTTCCCCACCTATATTTTCTCTTGACTTCTTTGTAGCACTAATCAATGCAAAGGTAATACAGGGAAGCGGTAAAAGTTGAATAAGACATGTGTTGGATGTTTTCTCAGTGTCCACATCTCACATATGATACATGTAACTCCTGCCGGTAAGTGTACACGGAGCAGATGGGCATTACCTGAGTTTGTGAACATGTATTAAGGTACAACAGATCACACCTTAATGGCCACACCGTTCCAGTCAGATGGGCTGGATCCTTACCCCTGTCACTGAAAGGATTTGTACAGACTTTTGCTTAATTCGCCCTGAGAATCCACAATGTTTTCTTCCAGCAATCATTACAATCACACCATAAACAGGTATACTGCATAAAAATGATGTATATCAAAGTACTTATGCCACTTACTAGCCTAGCTTGGGAGCAAAGGGGATTTTTCCCAAAAAGTGTTCACATTGCCAAAATAACCCATCCTATGTCAAGAAAATCTCTCAGTGTGACATTTCGGCCACCTCTACGATCTCCATTAACTAAGATTTTTTTATCAAATGCATGAAATTCTCTTTCCAGTCGTATTAAGCATTTCCACAGTAACCTGAGTAAGCCGGCGCTGGACTGGCACAGCCGAACGCACCCCCTCACCCACCCGGCATGGCAATCGCAAGCGTTGGGGGCAGGATTGAACATTTCTGCAGGACACAGACAGTGCTTTAACTCAGCGTGTTTGTTTCCACTAACTCGAAGTAACCTCAGATACAAAGTTCCTGCCTCCCACCTTCGAGCCTTGCCGCCTTCAGCCCACACATCAGCCGCCCGCACTCCGTCAGGCACACCCCTTCGGTTTCCGCTCCAGCAGCCGACCAGGTAATGGCTTCCCACACTGGGTGGGCTGAGGGCATCCTCTGCACCCATCCCCATGGCACGATCCGGGGTGGCCGAGGAGCCATGGGGGTCCCTTCCCGCCATCCGCCATTACCTGGAGCAAGTGGTGGGCCGCCCGGTAGCCAAGGCGTGGGCCTCCCTGCACGCCAGGCGGCAGCCGCCCCGTGCCGTAGCCATGCCAGGCCACCACGTAGGGGTTGTCCATGGTCAACCAGTAGCGCACCAGCCCGCCGAAATGCCGGAAGCAGAGCTCGGCGTAGTCGCGGAAAAGCTGGGGTAGGACGGGGCTGGCCCAGCCACCGAAGGCATCCTGCAGCCCCTGCGGCAGGTCCCAGTGATAGAGGGTGACGACGGGTTCGACGCCCAGCTCCCGCAGGCGTCCCAGCAGCCGGCGGTAGTGGTCCAGCCCGGCGGGGTTGATGGGCGCCGTGCCGTTGGGCAGCAGCCGGGCCCAGGCCAGCGAGAAGCGGTAGTGGGAGACCCCCAGGCGCCGCAGCCCCTCGGCGTCGCGGAAGAGGTTGTTGTAGCTGTCGCTGGCCACGTCGCCGCCCGCC
>VYZM01009779.1:278541-373108 GCA_013398915.1 Dromas ardeola
CGGGGAGGAGAGGCCGGCAGCGGGGCGGGGGCTCCTCGGGGGAGAGGTGGACCCTGACTCCTCTTTGGGGTCGCCTCTGTCATGCACCCCCACACCCCGGCCCCTTAGGGCGGAGATCCCGTCCGCAGGCGGCCCCCGCACCCCGCCACGGCTCCGGTGTCGTCCCTCCCCCACACCTCGCAGGTGGGACCCTCGCCGCTGCCTTGCACCCTTTCCCCGCAACGGCTTTTCTGAGGAGCCCACGGAGAGACTCGACGGCTGGATCCATCCCCTCTGAGGAGCTCTGCGTAGCCCCCTTGCCACCCCCGCAGTGCCGCCGTCCGTCGGGGAGCCCGGGGGCCGGCGGGCAGCGGCCCCTGCGGAGGGGCCGAGGGGAGGGAGCGGTCCCTTCAGAGCGGTCGGGGGGAAGGCGAGGAAATAAAAATGATTTTTCCTTCACCCAGTATTTCTTTCGTGGTACCTTGGCAAAAGACATCTCGTCTGCAATGTCTCATGTAAGAGTAATTAAAGAGCAACTCGTTGTCCAAGGACAACATACACTCACCCCCCCAGTAATTCATGGACTGTCACCACCCAGTAATAACACTTTTCTCTTCTGGAGTAGGAGGTTGGTTTATTTGGTTGTTTACCACATGCAAAACAAGTTCCAATTAGAAATGCCTCACAGATCTTTATGGGGAGGAAACAAAATTAGCTAAATAGGATTATTGAGCTACACTTTTTAACCGATCATGTGGGAGCGATGCACGGACCTCTCTTTATAGGCAGGTGTCGGGCTGCTGTTCTTGTCACCTTCAGACAAAATAATTCGACCAGGACTGCAAAGCAAGAACTGGCTCAACACATTGCACCTATTAGACAGGCTGCTAAGGACAGGGAGATGTTCCCAGGAGATAAAGTTGTTGTTTAACTACAGAATGAAGGCATTTAGATAATTTCATTTTATATTTATAGTTATATTTAGAAAATAAACGTCCTCAAGGGTAATCACTAATAATGAGTTGATGGATTTACGTGCCAACTACGAGCTGCTGAAGGTTTCCTCTAGCACCCAGCATGGGCTCTCACCTCTCAGGTGCAGGCAGGGCATTTGCTTTGCTCGTTTCTAGAGCTTCCAGCTTCCACCTTTTCTGCACCAATTGGGTTCAGTTTCAGGCATTGCTTTGTGGTGGTTTTATGGAAAAGACCAAAGACGTAGACTACAGGATTGCAGTTAGTCTTCCATTAGCGATGATAGATTTATTCCCATGTTAGAGGGATGAAGCGCTGAACAGCCCAAGGGACCACTGACTTCCCTAAGGGAGTACATTTGACCCCTAAGGGGGTGGGAGCTGGGGATGGTAGGCCCCAGCTCCAGTAGTCATCGGCTACCAGAAGTTTGGTACACAGTCTGACAAGCTGCTGAAATTTGATTACAGTGTAAGTAGATGACAACTTGAACTGCAGCAACAGATCTAGTTGTTAGCATCACCACGTAGTTACTTGCGGAAGCTGGAGAGAGGTTGTTAAGTGCACAGCGGCATTGCTGCAGTCGGCCCTGTGCAAGGAGTGAAGAGCCAGGCTCCTCTTCAGCACTGAACTGATTTCAGTGGAAGTGTCATGCCTTCACTGGAGCACACTGCCTAAGTATTTTGAAAATCGGGATGTAGAGACATGCCTCAGAAATGCCTTAGCCTAAACCAGGGCGTTAGTGATGCTGAGGCCATTGCTGACATTTAAGGAAAGAAAACTTCATTGGGTATCTGGGGACACAAGAGAATTTAAAATATATTTTGATACATCTTCTTTTCATCTGATAATTATTAATTACAATCTAGATCAATCTTATTTACACTTATGCAGCACCTATAAGTAGGCACTTAACTGAAACTCCTTCATTAAGAGTTTGTTTCTTCCAAAGCCTCTGAACAGTCAAAGTAAAAGAAGAGCCTTAGGCTGCTAATGTAAGCCAGCCTAGCTAAGATCTTTGTCAGCCTCTGGAGGTGGCTACCTTCTCCAAAAACTATCCAGGAAGCCTACAGTGACTGTGCTTCTGGAGCAAGCAGTCCATTTTTGAGGGATGAAATCTGGCCATAAGTTGCTGGCACAAAGCTGTCACTTCACCTGTATGTCTGTGAGATCAAAAATTTTGTTGTTTTTTTTTCTTCTAAGTGTCAAAAACTCTGCACTGTGGGCTCCAGTCGCTTGGTTTCTGCTAACAGAGAAAGCTTGTTTTCATGTTTTAGGACAACACAATCACCAACTGCTCTGAGACAATATTTTTCTTTTTTGAACAGACAGTCTAACAAACTCTGTGCAATATTAACCATGCAGAAAGGTCAGCCAAACACTTGCAGACATCCAGGTGTCCCTCACTGCTCCTTGAGTTCAAAGCATGGCTCCGTCATGTCTGTGTTGCTGAGCAAGCACACTTCCAACTCTGCCCCAGGTCAGCAGACCAGGATTTACCTTTCAGCCTCTTTGTATTGGTGATTACTGAACGTTCAACTTTTGATAATATGTATAATGGATACTGTAAGTGTCACTATAATTTTCATTAGGTTGTGCTGAGATTTTATTTGCTATGCAGTCAGTACATGCAATCAAATTCGACGGAGCATTTCTGTTTCTACCCCAAAGAGGCTGAATCTTCTGGGATACCTAATTTTAGGTAAAGTAACTCTATTACTGATTTAGATTCATTTAACAGCTTTCCCTGAGCTCACATCATGCATTGACTTCAATGTAGCAAACCCCTTCTTCATCTTAAAATCTCCGCAGAAGAGTGAGCAGCCTTTCACTGGTAGCATCTGTGCTCCTCACTGGGGCAGAACAAGCGGTCTCAGTGCCTAAAACAGCCATCTTCTGTTTTAAAGCCCCTTCGCTGTTCACATGCATATTTCCAAACATATACAAGCATACAGTCAGTTGAAAATAGCCTTGTGTAATAGACTTACACTCTCAGCATTTCATCTCAAGACACCCAAGTACTCGCTACCAGCTGGGGATACTGCTTAAAAAAAATCACCACCTGAATTAGACTCGGGCGTTTTCTCTACTGCTTCCATCACTGCATAACAACCTACTTCTTTATTCTGGCTGTAAAATGCAAACTGCTAAGCTGTCATATTTTACTTCCACTTGTTGATGAATCGCTGTTCCCAGTGGAAAGCTGTGCAACAGCATTCTTCATCCCTGCCAGGACATCACAGCCTACCAAGCAAAAAAGTTCTTCCTCAATTCCTCAGCGGTAGATGTGGTCTACCTTGACTTCAGCAAGGCGTTCGACACGGTCTCCCACAGCATCCTCATAGGAAGCTTAGGAAGAGTGGGTTAGATGAACGGACAGTAAGGTGGATAGAAAACTGGTTGAAAGACAGAGCTCAGAGGGTCGTGGTTAGGGCACAGAGTCTAGTTGGAGATCAGTGACGAGTGGTGTTCCCCAGGGGTCAGTACTGGGCCCAGTCCTCTTCAATATATTCATCAACGACTTGGATGAGGGGCTAGAGAGCACCCTCAGCAAGTTTGCTGATGACACAAAGCTGGGGGGGGTGGCTGACACACCAGAAGGCTGTGCCGCCATACAGAGAGACCTGGACAGGCTGGAGAGTTGGGCGGAGAGAAACCTTATGAAATTCAATAAGGGCAAGTGTAGGGTGCTGCACCTGGGGAGGAATAACCCCATGCACCAGTACAGGTTGGGGGCTGACCTGCTGGAGAGCAGCTCGGTGGAAAGAGACCTTGGGAGTCCTGGTGGACAACAGGATGACCATGAGCCAGCAATGTGCCCTTGTGGCCAAGAAGGCCAATGGCATCCTGGGGTGCATCAAGAAGAGTGTGGCCAGCAGGTCGAGGGAGGTCATCCTCCCCCTCTACTCTGCCTTGGTGAGGCCACACCTGGAGTACTGTGTCCAGTTCTGGGCTCCCCAGCTCAAGAAGGACAGGGAACTGCTGGAGAGGGTGCAGCATAGGGCTACCAAGATGATTAGGGGACTGGAACACCTCTCTTATGAGGAAAGACTGAGGGAATTGGGTCTGTTTAGTCTGGAAAAGAGACGGCTGAGGGGTGACCTTATTAATGCTTACAAATACTTAAAGGGTGGGTGTCAGGAGGATGGGGCCAGGCTCTTTTCGATGGTGCCCGGCAACAGGACAAGAGGTAATGGGTACAAACTTGAGTGTAGGAAGTTCCACCTAAACACGAGGAGGAACTTCTTTACTTTGAGGGTGGCAGAGCACTGGAACAGGCTGCCCAGAGAGGTGGTGGAGTCTCCATCTCTGGAGACATTCAGAACCCGCCTGGACACGTTCCTGTGCAACCTGCCCTAGGTGGCCCTGCTCTGGCAGGGGGGTTGGACTAGATGATCTCCAGAGGTCCCTTCCAACCCTATGATTCTGTGATTCTGTGATTTTCTCAGACAAGAAGTTGCAACTCCATTTTTCTTGAAAAAATGTGGCCTTCCACACCCATTCCTTCTTTCTGTCTTGGTCCCACTAGTTATATGCATTCTCTGTACATTCAGAACGACTTTAAAGACAGCTAGTAACTGACTGTACTGAAATGAGAAACACGGTGTTGTCAGGTCCAACATATGCCTGCTGGTGTAGTGTAGTGTTGAGGAATACTCGGGAAGATATAAAATCTTCCTCTATTCTAGCTGTAGATACCAAATCATTGTCATTTCCAATTTTTTTGTAGATGGAAACGGTGCTAGAGAACCTGAAATGACTTTTCTTGAATTCTGGAGACTCTAGTAATCTCCTGTTTCAAGTATGACAAATTATTTTTATCCCATAAAGGACTCTGAATTGTTCTTCTCTATTCTGTGGTAGGATCTAGTGTGAGGTGGGAAACTAGAAACCTAAACTCCAGTCATTTTCCCTTTACCATTTTGTAACTGTGTTTCCAAGAAGTGGGCAAATCCTGAACATCCAACTTGTAGGAAAAGTGGAATCCAAATCCTTTGGCCCTTCTTACTTTGGAGGGGTTTGTGGAGTAACTTCAATGCAAGCGTAGAAATTTATATTATATCTGCATGGGGTAGGGATGACAATCCCATTGTAACCTAGGAGGGGACATGTGGTGTCTGGACGCTTCCTCATACCTGGGTGGCAGGGGCTGCAAAGCCTTCCCAGCCTTGCAAATCCTCCCTCAGGGGAACCAGTAAACCCACTTCAAACCCTGAATCACAGAAGGTGATGGGGATGGGAAGAAAAGTGAAACACCCTCTTGGAATGCTGTTTCATTGGAAATGACATCTTGGAAATGCTGTCTTTTACTCTGGGAGGACACAAACACCTCTCCATTATGCAGACGATGAGACAAGAGTTTGCAGGTGATCTCTGATCTCCCTGTCTTCAAAAGTGCCTTCTGAAATGGTGGAAGAAGGGATGGGCAAAGACAGAAGGGAAAAGAAGTTGCCTCTCTCCTGAGAAAGGAGATAGTGAAGAGGTGGATACATCCTCGCTTTTCCTGTCCTGGACAGGGGACATGGGCTTGGCTGGCAAGAAGGGTCCAGAGCTGAGGGAGCAGAGTCAGGGGTGTTGGAGAGAGGACAGGAGAGTGCTTCTTGCCCACACCAGCCATGCAGCTCATGAGACACAGGCTTCAACTCTGTTTTAGGCAGGAACCGAACCCTGGCTTGCAGTGGTTGAAGAAGTAGGCCTGTCTCCACAGAGTCTGCTGTGCCTGTGTAAACAGGTGAAGATGGGTGTCCAGGAAAGTTACAGGCCAAACAAGGAGTTGCCCAGTGAGTTTTGGCACCTTTAGGCAGAAAATTAGAAAACAGAGGGACTGAATCACTCACAGGGGTGAAATAGATTTTACAATTTAGATGGGATCTGGATAGACTGGATCTCAAGCCTAAGCGGTGTGTACCTGGGAAAATCCCAGTTTGTGGTCTCTGATGCAGTATAAAAAGGAGCAGAAACATAATTTCACTGCTCTCACTTCTATTTTAATTTCTATTTGTGATACACTCTTATCATTTTGAAGCCAATTTCATTCAGTCCCCACAGGATGGCTTGAAAGCTTGAATCCTGTGGCTCAGACTAGAGCTGACAGCACTCTAGAGACACGTATGGTAACTTTTCATATACAGTCATCCTATCTCTTCAGTTCAGGCACAGCTGAAGCATTTCCCTTCACTCTTCAAATTCCTACTATTTTAAAACCCCTGGCAAAATCCCATGTCTTCTATGAAAAGAAAAGATCCACAGGGGCTTAAGTGAAGAAATAAAAAGCACTACTATTAAAAAATGAAAATGCAATGCTGAGTTTTATGTACATGAAAGTTGAATTTTTTAGGCATTAAATTCAGTCAGGGAAGAATATCCTGCAAAATTACTTCTATCATCATATCTTTAGATCACTTCCCATAGGTAAATTGATAAGAATTACACCTGCTAAAATCATACAGCAGGACAAGTTAGTGCTTGCTAAAGCTGTATTTCAAAAAGCAGTTGAATGACACCTCGGTTCAGATACTTATTTCTTCTTGGTTTCAGCTCATACCAATATTGGTCTCCTTTACTGCAAGGCAAAGACTGGCTCACCAAGAAACAGGAATGCATTTAAGAACTATTGTAGTGCGTTAATTCTTTTTAAGGTTTTCTTCCTAAATTACTCTTCTGCAGTTAAGAGTTATATCATTTTAAACTGAACTGCGCTGAAACTTTGTAAACTAGTCGTTTAAACTATATTGCACTATACTGCTGCGTTACTAAGTGTACATGCAATGCTGGCTGCAAACACATAAACATTTTTCAGGGCTACAGGCATATGATGCTCTTTAATAAACACAACTATTATATTGTACAAAATCATTTTTGACTGAACAGCAAAAACTCAGTCTCTGTACTGTGTCAAGTGTGTAGTACTGAAATGTGATTTATAGTCAACTGAGAAGCCATTTACTCTTTTAGTGCTGCATCATACTCACATAAATGTACTTGGGAGCTGTTCCCAGATATTCTAGCAAGGCTTACTCCTGTGTTTCCAAGATTGTCTCAAAACCATTGGGAAGTCAAGACATTTATTACTAAAACAGTAAGTATGAACATCTTAGGATCTATCTCTTCAAATGTGATTGAGGAGTTGAATCAGATTAGGCCAAGATAGAGTATGCTGCAACAGTCCAGTCTTGAAAAGTAGACCTTTCTAATAAAAGAAAAAAAACATTGAGGATTATTGCAATGAATTTCACCTCTAAGACATGAAAGCATAGATGCATGGGCAGTAGCCAAAGCACTTTGCATCAAGCATTTCTTCACAGCTACTCTCCAGAAGAATCGGTGCACTACTTCAAAAACTGAAAGTCAGATGGCTTCCATAGTAAGTTTTGGGTTCTTTTCTGGTGTGGTTTTTTTTTTTTCCCCTGTACGTTTCCTGTGGTTTTTGAACACTGTGTGAAGAAATAGCTTTTTACCTGTCACACTGCAAAGTGACAGTCACCAGCCAGTAGGTTTCTAAAAGCAACAGCTATTCAAGAGATCTGGCTCCATGGGAAGACTAGAGGAATATCTGCAGGTTCTTGCTAGGTCCTGTATGTGGGCCATCAGCGTAGACTAAAGCATTTCTATGAAGGCTTGCAGTTGCAAAATTTAAAGGTTGTAGCTGAGCAGCTAAGAAATGAGAAGCTTGAGACTGTCTGATAGGCAGTCAGATACTAGATTAACACATGGGATGTCTGTAGTCTACCAAAGAACTAAGAAGCCTACACAGTGTCATGTACAGAGGATGATGTGCAGACCAGAAAACATCCAAATATGGCACATAAAGATATATAGCCTAAAGTAAACACACGGTGCTCGTAATGACTGGAGCTTGCCTGGATGCTTACCTTATAGAAAAAATAACTAGCCAATTGGATAATGCATTACAGAGGCAGAATAGAATATGGTGGCTAATAAAAGGATGCCTGATGTAACCTATGAAGGACTCGTCAAATGTGTGTAAAAAGGACTTGGATTCTATGGATTCAGATTGCTGAAATCACTGCTATGTTTTTATAGCGCAGTGTTGTCTAGTGCCTACCATGCACGTATACTATTTCTGAGCAAAGGAACGTTTGTGAGAATTCCCTTGATCAGTTGAGCTGTGGGGCTGGGCAAGGCTAAGCAAGGTGGGCCATCAAAACAGGCCCTGGGACTGGGCTGAGGGATGTCAGGAACACCTTGGGGGAGCAGTAGGTGGTTCCTGCAGTGCTTGGAGTCAGTAATTCCTCAAATATAAAGAGTTACGAGATCCAGTTGCAGATCTCTGGAAAAATTGTCTGGCTTGTAGCCTTCCACAATTAACAAAACTGATGAACTAAGGGCTGGACTTAGCTTTGGATTAAGGCACCTGACTGTAGTTGTCTGTTTACAGGTTTCTATATGTAAGATGAGAAACTAACTCAGTAGCTTAAACACAGGCCTCCTTTGGCATTGTAGACACTGTGGTGTACCCTGTCAGACCTCTGGCTACTTCAGAAGTTACTGGTCTTGCGTCCTACCTGGCAATTCCAAGTTAATGTCTTAGGGTCCTCAGGGCATCTCAGAAGATTCCTATGTTTAGGTAACTGAATTGAGACCATGACAGTTCAAGGAGATCTAACCAATGTAATGCATTCCGCCCAGAGAGTGATTCAACTCACCCTAAGGCAAGCACCAAGGAGACATTCACCTGCCCAAACATGTATGTCTGGTTCCATCTCCAGCAGTCCGTGGTGTCTGGCACGTCTGCATGGGGGTTGCTGGTATTGCACAGAGGGCTCATTTCAGTTGCCCACATATAGTTGACATGACTTTTGGCTAGTACCCGACTTGTCTTCCACTTAATGTTCTGAAACAACACAGGTTTCCTCTAGATCCTGTGTTATATCAGCTTTGGATAGATGACATGGTGACTCTAAGGCATGACACAATGGTGGTCAAATGACACCATCTACCTTCCTGTGGGCAACTGAATGTGGGAGATCTATGTACACCTGCAATGGCAGTTGAAAGTCAAACAGGATACCCTTTTACGTTCAGAATGGTACCCAAGGCCATATGTAAGGATGGGAGTCCTGACCATAGTGGCTGTTCACCTTTACGTTTACATAGTCTGCTATGGTTGGACCTCTGGGGGTCCTGCATCATCCAGCTCTTGTTGAAGACATTGAGGTGCCTAAATCTTAAACTGAATCTCGCTCCACTAATACTCTCATAGAAATTTTTATCTTAACACCATTAATAACATTCTTCTACGTCATGCGTCTACTACCATAATTAATATAAGGCCTTGCTTTACCCACATCTGAAATCACAGGAGGTTTAATCTTTTGAGCAATAAGAAGCCCATCTCTTCCTTAGGGTGAAATAAGAGACAGGATAATATTTTTTAACAGCATCAGGTTCTTAATACTTCTTCCTGGGCAGCAGCCAGACTGTTACATGCTTTAGGTTTAAGCAATGGACTTACAACCAGGGGCAAATCAGGAAGCCGTATGTGCTACCACTGACTTTAGTTCTGTGAGATTAAATGTTTGTGAGACTATTGTGAATTTTCTCAAGGTCAGTGATGAGATTTCCACCAGCCACTCTGATTCATTCCTAAGTGTTATATCTGCTGCAAGGATGCAGCAATATAAGGATGAGCAATATAATAAGGAAGGAGGAGTTATGCAGCAATTATAATGCAGGTAGCTGAATGTGGGAGTAACAAAAATGCCACAGTGATTAAGCAACGCATCTTGGCACATCAATGTTGTAGTTCTCTTCATCCAGCGGGTAACTTCAGAAAATAGTCATACTCGTGGGATTCTAAGAAAAAAAGTGTTTTGTATGTCTGCTCAAAGGTTGTGAGGAAAGTCACAAATCGTGGATGAAGGTATCGGTTAAGGAAGAGGTATCGGTTAAGCTTTGATACATGTGTATTTGAACCGTATGTAAGAAAGTTAAGCAGACTAATTCTCTGAAATAGTCAGGCCTGTAGGAAGGTTATCTACTGTTTGGTACAAACATCTAAAGTGAGGATTTTCCAAGTGTAAATCTTTGATTTACAGTGCTCTTTTATATGTGCCCAGAATGTAACTCATGCAAAAAATTCAGCTTGAAAAAATTCTTTGGAGTCCATGTAA
Source organism: Dromas ardeola (assembly GCA_013398915.1). NCBI lineage: Eukaryota > Metazoa > Chordata > Aves > Charadriiformes > Dromadidae > Dromas > Dromas ardeola. The sequence goes on from VYZM01009779.1 coordinate 288,624, forward strand.
CTATGTTCAAATGCATTCATTGCTGGAAGAATGTACGCCCCTTACCAGCATGTATTCTTCATCTAAACCTAAATTTTTTTAAATTGCAAAAAACTTTCTTTGTAGCAAAAAATCTTCCATATCTACACAGTGAGGCAGTCCCACCCACAGAGAGAAAAGCAGACCCATGGCATTATGAAACATGCTTCATAGGAAACAGCAGTAAGTGAGTTTCAAATCTATTAGAGATTAAAAAAAATGTACTACAGTTAGGCATCATAGAGCAATTTCTCCTTTAGTCTGAAATAGGGAAAGGACTCTTTGCATGGGAAGTAGGGGAGAAACAATATTTACGGGACTAATTTCTCTGTCAGGTACCAGGGGGTAGCAGGTATTGAGTGAGCTACACATTTTGGGCCAGAGCAGGTGTTCATTTGGGCAATTTACGGTCACAAAGGCTGATATGGCACTTTTCTGTATTCTGAATTCTGTAGCTTAGTCATAGACACCAAGAAAAGCTAATTTTGTCATTTTCTTTATTAACGTATCATTTAAATTCCTGTAGGCCTAACTTTCAGAGGTTCATTGAAAGGAAGGCATCTGTGTCCTTTTCTATTTATTATTTCTTTCTTCAGTTCAAATCAGTTTTTTACCTTAAAAAGCTGGAAATTTTGAGGACAATGATCTACTAAATACATCCACTTATTTTTCATGCCTTTTTTCATTGTCTCCTGAGAGTCTTCTTTCTGTATGCAATGGCTTTTCTTGATGTTCCCTTGGAGTGGATGTGCTGTAAGTGCAGAGTATCAATGCCTGCAGTGTGCGGGACTTGTCTTAGCGTGTTTGCTATCAGTATTGCAGCAGGCCAGCAGCAGTTTCCAGAGGATCACAAATGAAAGCAGGAAAATGGTGATTTCTCAAAGCGTGGCAGGTACCTCCGAAAAAAAGCTCAGCAAAATTTCATGCCGCGGAGAAAGCATGCTTCCCAAGGCTAAGGGCATCCTTCAGACCCATCTCACAGCTGTCGGTGCAGTCAGCACTGTAAGACCTCGAGGTCGGTGAATCCAGTCTCCAGAGACTGCAGCACTGCTCTTGTCTCTTAAAAGTGCTGACAGGCTTGGCATGGTGGCAAAGGCTCCGCCTGGTTTACTGTCTTCAAGCCATGCCCCTTCCACACTCATGACCTAACTGGTGAGGTGTTGCATGTTTGCCTGTAGCAAGGTGTTGACACGACCCTCTGTAGCCTCCCCGGGGTGAACACAAAATGTTTTGATTTCTAACTCCTCTTTTGCAGCAATCAGAACAGATCAGGTATCTCATTTCACACATAGCGTTGCTCAGCTGCATCCTGCCCTGCTCCCCTTCCTCGCCTAAGTCCCATACCATATTTAACAGAAATGCTTCTTCCACCCATCTCATGAAAGAACATCACACCCACAGCAGCATCTTATGCATGCTTTTACTTTATTGGTTTAGCTTATGTCGAGGATTTCCGTTTTGTTCTCAATTCACTGACCAGGCTTACTTTGGCCAGTGTTTTATTGGACCCATGTATGTGCAGTACCCAATGGTGCTGCAGGTAACCTCTTTAGATAATAAATGTCAGCTAAATACCTGTGGGCAGGTGGCCATTCCTTAAAGAATTCCTTAAAGAAAAGGTAGGAAGGTTTTTTACTGTGAAACATATGCGACCTGAAAGGAGTATCTTTTCTCAGCTTCACCTATGCCATAACAAAGCTGGGTAAAAAGAGTGAAGCCTTTTAGTAAAGCCTGTTTAACACACTGTGGAATAATAATATTGGTAAAAGCTCTAGTATGGGTGTAGGTATAAAACTACATAATTGTGGCTCAGCTTATACCTCTTCCAAAATGGGAATAACCTTCACCAGCAGAAGCACTTTTACTTTCCATTCACTGGGGGTTTAGATCCACGAGAAGGCCTCTGCATGGCAGCAAATGCCAGCTGATCTGCAGTAGCAGTACGTCCAGGTATTTTTGGTATAGGGCAACTGTTGTTGGCCCTTAAATGAAAGGCCTCCCCTCCTCACCTACCACCTGCTCCCAGGACAGCTTCTTGACCCCAGTAGTCTCTCAGTACTGAAGTTAGTCCAGGGACCTTTCTCACATATGTCTTCTTTTTCCAGTAACCCCTCCCCAGATGCACACAAACAGAGGCTTAGGGGGAAAAAAAAAAAAAAAAAAGCAGGAGATAAATTTGTGGAGAAGAAAAAGTTAGAATAAATGTGATTTACTTGGTAGAAGAGAAGGAATTCTCTTTTCTGAGACTGAAACATTAAAAAACTACCATTTTTTTGCAAAGGATTTTCGTTTCTGTTCCTGTTTGGAACTGGGAAATGCTTTGGTCACCCACAGGATCACTGTTTGAGTAAAGTAATTCAGCAGCCTTTTAGGGAATGAAGCAAGGGTGGTCCTGCCAGAGCTACTCTGTCCTAAACTAACCTACAGGTCCAACTGTACTGGTAAATAAAAGAGAGCTGTGGTGTGCCTGTGCACTCATCCCCTAATCATCCCACTGTTTAATTGCCATTTTCTGGCTCTGCTTTTGGACAATTCTCTGCAAAACCAATCTGCTTCAAAGGGGAGCAGCCATAACCACTGTGGACCTGAGCCAAATGGTGCTACTTAGCACTAGGCATGGGAATCAGTCTCTTTCATTATCTTCTCCAGCAGCACAGAAATGGCTAAAAGTGCATTTAGGCCTTTCTGCTTTGCTCCAGGATTATCTTTTTTTAAATCTACACATGCACTAATAATGAGTAAAGCATCTCCATAACTCATCTAGCCTGCCTGCGTGGTGTTTGATAAGGTGTTACTCCACCAACTCTTATTCAAAGAAAACATCTGCCCACGCTCAAAAATGCTGGGCAGATTTCTGAAAATGGGTATAAACATCTATGTAAGTCCTTACAAACTTTTCTTTCCAGCTTTTAATATGCAGTTGTACTTCATATTACAAAGCAAAATGGCTTCAAGTTGCGCCAGGGGAGGTTTAGATTGGATATTAGGAAAAAATTCTTCACCCAAAGGGTTATCAAACATTGGAACAGGCTGCCCAGGGAAGTGGTTGAGTCACCATCCCTAGAGGTATTTAAAAGATGGGTAGACGTGGTGCTTAGGGACGTGGTTTAGTGGTGGACTTGGCAGTGTTAGGTTTATGGTTGGACTCAATGATCTTAAGGGTCTCTTCCAACCGAAATGATTCTATGATACTATGATCATAGAATCAGAGAATTAGGAGGCATCATGCTGCCTCCTAAGGGGTAACATCACACACAGAGAACTTCTACAGTTACTGATGTGAACCTCTTTACCCTTCTCTGGTCACCTCCAAGACACTTTGTGTGATGCCGACCTACACACAGCGACCGAACTTCCCAACTCCCTGTTTCTCAGCATCAGAAACACCGAGGATGAAAATCGCAGGTTCTTGTTGACAGGAGGGATAGGAATGGTCCACGTGAGGCCCAGGAGATTCACGGTCCCTGGAGCTGTGAGGGAAGGTAGGTGGAAGAAAAGTTCTTGTGAGACCAGCTGGGCAAATGTACATCGACAATGCAGCAAAAATGTTTACTAGTGGGCTCGGGAGCGTAAACAAAAGCTGTGATTCACATATGTTAAGAGAAGGGGAAAAAATTACAGCAGTCAACTTATATTATATACATGGCCTAAAGGAACAGTGTAGAAAACCTGGCAGTTACCATGGCTCAGACAAGTTTACAAACATTGCTAATCCTCTCACTTCTGAGAAAGTTACATGACCATCAACAAGATAGGAAGAAATTCAGTGTGTACACACATGCACGACATATTTCTAAACACTGGTGATAAAACTGGTGCTAAGTGGTGATAATCTGAGATTACCATTATACAGCAGAGCAGCGCTGCTTTTTCTCCCATGCTTAGCTTTGCAAAGTTTGCCTACAGATTCTCTCACACAAGAGACAATTTTATTTTAAGCCCCAAATCTGGACAATATTTTCGTTGCTAGCATACTCTCTGCCATACTTATTAATACTATTTACTTGCTTCTTTAAAATCCCCAATTTATAACCATCTTGACTTTTACCTAGAGTGAAAGGTGGTTTTGGTGCTCTGGGGGAAGAAGGGAAAGTGAACACATTATCAGTATGAATGGGAAGCTTTGGAAAGGGATTAAAGGCACTGCAATAATACAAGTTGTTGTGGTTATCAGAAGTTTCCAACAGAAGTTTGTCTCCAGAGCCCAAGACCCTAATGACGATACAGAAAGGATCTCATTAAATATCCAAGTTCAGAAGATTACTATAAACAACTTCAGGTGGATGAGGCACAACTTTCTTTAAATGACTGCCTAAAAGTTTTGGAGATTAGCCTTTCTTGCTGGTAGATATATATTAAACCCCAAGCTATTATTATGGTGATTTTATCTCAGTGAGTGTGTCATCCCAATGGTATTTTATAGGGTAGGTTGGGAATTTTCCAACAGAAAGTATTTTGGTCAGAAAATGCAGCTTTATCAAAACCACCGCTTTTTTATGGAAATGTACATACCAGCTTTGATACAGATGGAATTTTCATATCAAAAATCAAAGAGCTAGAGAAGCCTAAGTCATAATAGTCTTCTGGCTTGGCTCGCTTATCTTGCTGTGGGAAATGAAGACTGAGATTTCTGGATGTGCATGACTGCCTGAAGACTTGAAGATCTGTTTTCTACCTGCAAGGAAAGTACTCCCTTCACCCAACTGTGCTGGAGTGAGTTGCTTTTCATCTATAAACAAGAGAGAGACAAAATGAGGCTTGCTTTGCAGCCCCAATGGTCATAACTCGCACGTGCAGTGCCATTGCCAAAGAGATGCAATGTGACGGCAGCACCGACATGCAAGAAAAGAAACCAAAGTTCATGTCTCTGGTCAGAATACGGCAGAGGAGATTCAAACACTGATCTGCCTCGTCCCATTTGATAGCTGACTGCATCCTGTGACTGCAACCAGCCACAGGATGGATGGAAAAAACACTTGGCAACAGACATCCTTAGAACACAATATTCCAAAGATATAAAGGACTACGAATGAAGAAGGGACCCAAAAAGGAAAAAGTATTTCATCTTTGCAAGGGAGTGACTGACCATGAAAGCACAGACACATTCTAGAGAAACACCCTGTGAACTGTATGAAGCTTTTGCCTCCACATATTTTATCTCTTGACAGGAGCGCAGCCATTTCAGATTTTCTCCAGGTATTCAAAGTTGCTAAGTAAGCATGCCATTGCAATAAAAGAACATTCTGTAACAAGATAATAAATGTGACTTGCTTAACAACTGTGTTATCTCGTATGACCAGACACAAGAGTAGATAACATAATCTAAGTATCAATGTGCCTTACGCAAAAGGTATAACAAGCTGTAAGTCAGACTCTTTGAATTATCATATATCCATTTACAATGTAACCACCCCCCTTGAAAAATACATATAGCCAGTCAGAAATTAAATATAAAATTTGTCAAGAAAAGTGTATTACAAAAAATGAAGCCTCATACCTGGTGGAGAAGGGTCACCCATGCTTTCCTTCAGTGCTGCAAAAACATCTTTTGTAATTGTGTTGCCATAAATGAACATTTGCTCAAGTTTATGCTTCATTCCCCTTTACAAACTATCATGACAGATGTGATTTTTGTACCCTGTATTGAGGGAACACCTGACCTTCACATTAATGTCTTCATACTGATGCTAGCTGAAAGTCCTTTGCTACCTCAATACCTAAAATTCTTTCATCTGCTTGGTTTCTGTCTGATCAAGGTAGAAGGTCCAGGGTTCATTCTGAAGCAAAGCAAGAACACTTTTCAAATATTTCCTATCCAGCTTTCATTTTCATATACAAGAAAGTTGTTCTCAGGCATACTGTATTTTTTGTACCATTGGCCAATCTGGCCTAAACCACAACAACCAGATATAGTCATAGATAATCCTGTTAATCTTTTTTTCTGGTTGTATTTTATATTAAAAATCCAATTATAAATGGCTTTAAGTAGATTAAAATTATTACTTTAGAGTCAATCACTCACCATGGGGCCTGATAGGTTGCTTTGAAAACATTGTTTGCTGCCTTTCAAAATACAATATATTGTTTTTCTGTAGCCATATAACATGTTCAAAATATTCATTAATCATTACCTAGCCTCTTATAAATTTATTTTTATTTATTCTTTATACTAAGCCTCTTAGACTCAGTGTAACAAATAACATTTTTCTATTGTTTATCATCCCCTTTCCTCAAACAGATATCAGTTATTTCATTATTTTTTAACTGGTGCATCTTCTTTCTGAATTCTGAGTTCTGACTGAATGAAATGCACCCCTCCACCTAGGTAAAACACAGATTATGGATTCTTTAATTCTCACTTGTATACTATTTAAAGGAAGGAATTAAGTGATACACAAATCTTGTCTTGAGCCTTGGCCCAGGATGTACTTCACCCCAGGGTCTTCGTCACTAATGTAAACTCATCAACTAATTACAGTAAGAGCGGCAGGAGATCATATTAGGTGAAGCCAGTTGGTTTTTAGCTACTGAAGCTGGAGCACAGGGACCTGGTGGTGTTTTTCAAAACCGCTTGTGCTTTGCCTTATCTTCCATCTGCAGGGTGCAGGCTGCCTTTTAGGTGACTGGCCAGTTCAAATCAGGATTTCATCTGTAGTATCATTTGCTAGATGGGATGAACTGGAACCAAACCTCGAGCTCAGCTCACCCACTGGTCCTGCACAGGTGGCCCCCAATGTCCTGCTCAGTGTAATGGCATGGGAGACGGTACTTCTCCAGCACAGAGAAACATCTACCAGAGGGATGTGTCCAGCAGCAGCTTCCTCTGACACACTTCTGGTCCTCTACTGGACAATGACTGCAACAGTAGTCTAAGCATATATGAGCTGTTTCAATTAGTGGAATGTGGGTATCATATTCATTTCTATCTGGCAGTTAATCACCACTGATTAAAGTCCCTATTTTCAAAGGAAAATAAGATTTCCTCTGCTTAGAGGGCATCTGAATGCCATATATATGCTTCTCTGTGCTTTATATTCTGAAAAAGTTCCAACGCAATATTTCACCGAATGGGAAGAGTTGGGCTTATATGTGATCTCATTTGCATGCACAGTGTGCCTCGCCTTGTAAGAATATATTTGACTTGCTTCTTTCCTTTGCTAATATGTTTTACTTGCATGATATTAGAAATGATGGCTCAAAAAAAGATTGGGTTTTTTGTACTGCAGTCTTCAATGTGGATATCCCAAGAAATATATTCCTGAAATTTCTCTTTTCATCCTTCAAAAATTGTTGGGTTTTTTTATGTCAGCTTGTCTAGAAGAGTCATGTAACTACCACTGAATGGCACAGTCGGGGAAACTATAGTCTCCAGATGCAATAAAAGTTACTGTATTTTATTTCCTATTTTCTGTGGAGGAAATGACTTTTAAAAGCCTCCTATGATTTTTGCAAGAAATAAAAAAGTGAAGATAGATTAGTTCCTGCAAATTGTACATTTCATTCATTTTAATGAAAGTGTGCTAGTTTCACAAGAAGTAAAAGAGGGTTTTTTAATTGTAGTGTTCTCCTTTAATTAGATTTAATCCGATACTTTATAGCATACTGAATATGTACATATGGGTATTCAATAAAATTCTTATTACTGTCCTCTCTCTTAAAGGTATATATAAACACAGAAACACATATTACATTTCACCAAATCTACTGTAATATTTTTAAAGTAGGGGCAGATTTTAGTTCAGTCATGATAAAGAGCTGTTTTGCTCCCACATAACTTCTATTTCAGTGGAAAACTCTAATACAGTTGTAAGAATTTAGAGGAATTCTTAAACTTTTTGTTTGGTTAACTCTACAATCCATACTATTGATAACAACAATAAAATTCTTGTGTGCTGGAACTAGACCTAAAGAGATAATATAATGATTAATTAGCCTCCAATATGTTGAAAAATATTTGAATTATTTGATGAAATATTCTGGTACTTTCTAGAAATGTGCTTTGTAATCCATGGCTATTGCTATTTTTTCAAAATTCTACTAAAATATATTTTAGAAGATATTTTACCTGCACTGTTGTCTAGCCTCTTGCCTCCGATAATTATTTGGCCTGCATGAAAAGGAAGAGATTGTTTAGCTTGGATCCACGGTAACTCCTCAAATCTAGACTCTGCCTGTGTAGTACATATCGCCTTTACGAGAATCTATAAAGCTTCTCTCTTACATTTCATGAACTGTAGAGATAAAGTCAGCCTGTAATACAAAATAGGTATTATATCCCTTGAAAAGAGCTGTTTGAAAACCTTGTAGAAGAAAGCCCTCTCCCTCCCATGCATTCATTTATTATACTTGTAAGGGGTAGATTTTTCAAGGTATTGCCCTCCATCTGTATTTGAAGAATTAATCAACAGCTTTAGATGGATTCCATTTTCTTTGAATCATCAAGGAGAAAGTATTTAAGGCCAGCTGTCAAAATCATTTTTCTTTCACTCAAGCTAGATAAAAAGAGCTTGTGATTTTCTTGCTGGCCTTGCACAAAAGTGAATCTGCATATGAAAACATTGAGGTCTTGGAAGAGTTAGACTGTTTTCTGCACACTATGAAATGCAAGTGGCATTTGGAGACTTGCTAAATTTTGCCAATCTGTTGTTGTTCTCCTAAAGCTATTTAAGGTCAAGCCCCAGAAGAAAATATCTTGGTATTAGCATCCAGAAGAAAATATCTTGGTATTAGCATATGTCTATCTTTCACAGCACTACCAATGCAGTAGAAAAGACAATATATGTCATGCAATTTATTTTGAATCTGGCATATTATTATTTTTCTTATTTATAAGAAAATGGGGCTACAATGTGGCATGGATGTGCAATCATTTTCATGTTTTCCACGTCTCCTTGTAATCTTCTGGCCAGTAAAGAGGTGCTGACACTGTTCCTGTTCTCCTTTCAACAACCCAGGTCTCCGCTGTTGTTTCCCAGCCACATGTCTCAGTTCTCAGCATCATGTCATGTCACTTAGATTGGATATTAGGAAAAATTTCTTCACCGAAAGGGTTGTCAAGCACTGGAACAGGCTGCCCAGGGAAGTGGTTGATTCACCATCCCTGGAGATATTTAAAAGACGTGTAGATGTGGTGCTGGACTTGGCAGTCCCAGGTTAACGGTTGGACTTGATGATCTGAAAGGTTTTTTCCAACCTAAATGATTCTATAATTTTATGATCCAGTGTCAAGTCATAGAAAGGTTGAGGTAGAGCTGGGAAGGCTCTTGAAGTCTTGTGTACACCCCGAAGTCCATCTCCTGACAAAAGGTAGGATCACCTTTTCTACAAGCTCGATTCCTAACATTAGTTTGTCTAACCTATTTTTAAAAATATCCAGTAATAGAGACAACAGCACCTCCCGGCCAGCGCTACCTACTGGTGCTCACTATACTTATCATTAGGACATGCATCAAGAGCTAATGCATTGAATTCCTTTGATTCAGCTTGATTCCATTAATTTTGCATTATCCTTTCAGTTTTCTCCTCTCTTCATTTAAAAAAAATATAAAAAATTATTCCTTGAATCTTTTCTTTTTTTATGAAGTCAGGAACTGCTTTATACCAGCTAAGTCCTCTTAAGTGCCAAGTGGAGCAGGGCGACTATTTCAGCTGGCCTATATTTAAGACTCCTATTTATATGTCTCGGTATGATGTTTGCCTTTTTTCCAAGATGTTGATTCATGTTCTTCTTCTCATCCCCTGTGATTCTCAGGCTGCTTTCTGCAGAGCTGCTGCCAAATCAGTCATCTCCCTTCCTGCATTTGTTCCCAGTCCGATGTACCAGCCTCTGATGAACTGAATTGGCAGAGAGGGGAAAGGTCAGATGGTTTTCACACATTTGTCAGCATCACTCCGAAGCCTGAGCCAGTTCACTGGTAGCCTTGCAGTCCCTCCAAGCTTGATATCATCTGCAAAATGAAAAATGCGGTCTCCGCTCAATTATACCATTGTTTAGAGTGTCAGTTGCTGGGCAGACCTGCTGCAGCACAGCAGTCAATACCTCCTCCTCCTTTGGCAGGGAACAACTGATAATGACTTTGTGAATAAAATTTTCCAAACACTTTACACTCACTTCATAGGCATTTCATCTAGACCATGTTTCCCTTCTTTGCTTGAAGGAATGTAAGGCTGAGTCAAATATTCACTGATCACAAGATATATGCTAGTCACTGCTTCTCCTCTGGCTATGAGGGTTGTTGCACTACCTCCAAATGTGACTTGGTTTCTATTTTTCTTCCAGTTTTGAACAGCCGGGCTCAGAAGGGCACATGAAGGTAAAGAGCGGAAGTCTTTGTTTTGAGCAGTATATTGCCTCCAACATCTAAGTAAAGAGTAATTTGTTTAAGAATTCTGTGCAAAGACTATGCTGTCTGTCTGCTGCCCTTATTCGAAGATAAGCTGTCATTCCAGTTTGCTTACTATGGAGAAAGTGGGGGAAACACTGTGCATAAACTGCTGGGGATCTGACACCAGCAGGCTGAGCTGATGGAGTGTACTTCACAGAAAAAAACCCACAATCTGAATAACTGTGCCCAGCTAGCAGGTGATAGCTGCTGCAGGTGATAATAACAGGTCATGTTACAGCATCACGAGGCCTGAGAATACCTAAGGAGGTAAAAGTCCAGTGGGTTGAGCTCCAACAGTGTCCAGAAAACTTCCCAGCTGGTGGGAGCTCTCTGCTGTATTTGGCATTGCCACAACTGCACCTGGAATATCCAGTTCTGGACTGGTGTGTGCAGTCCAAGAAGGAAGCCGACTAACTGCAAAAAGTTTGAGAAAATTAAAATGGATGAGAAGACAAGAAAACTGAGTAAAAAACTCAAGCATCTCAAACTACATAGCTGAACAAAAAGAGTGGTTATAAGGCAGTTGGATCACAGTCTAACAGCACAGAAAACAGCAATGCAGCAGAGGGAATCTTGCAAAGAAAAGGCTTATTGGAACTGGAAGCTGAATCTAGACAAGTTCACCTAATAAATAATGGAATTTTTATCAGTTGAAAACCTGTTTGTGCTGGGTTGTCCATCACTGGGCAATTGTGAAATCTAAACTAGTTTGTTTTTCTACAAGGTGAACTGTAGCTTAGAAGTCCTGCAGTTCCTGTTACTGAGATAAAAATACCAGGACCATCTCTTTGGCCCTATCATCACCTGCATGGATCATGTCCTGACTTCAATTCTGTTCATGCACAAACAGATCAAATGTCATTCCCATCTCTCAGTGTGCATAGTAATTGCTGTAGAGCTTTTCTCTAACATTTAAGAGACTAGGCTGAACAGGAGAGCATCTTTATAGGGGGGATCCTGGCACCACTGCTGAGACATTGCCGCTCTTGAATTCCATCATTTTAGCAGCAGCAGGACAGATTCAGTCCCCTAAGTCCTAGGGGGAAAGGAGGTATGAGACTGAACAGCCATACCGCGACCACCACATCACAAGATCTGGAGGGTGTGCATCGTGGCCATTGATGCCAATGGGGACTGTGAGCCCCTTGGCAGCCCAGTTCCCCTGTGGCTGCAGCACTCTGAAATCAGTACTAAGCTGGATGTGCTGAGCTCTGTATTTTGCAGAGGAGGAAAGGCTTGGGGGAGATAATAATAGACCTGGAGACAGTTGTTTTCAAAGGAGGATATAGAGGAGGAAGAATCAGAGCAATCTCTGAGGTGAGTGGCGTGTAGTAACACCAGACATGGACCTGTTAGAGAAAGTCTAGAGGAGGGACATGGAAATGGTAAGAGGACTGGAACACCTCTTCTGTGAAGAAAAACCGAGTTTGGTTGTTCAGCGTGGAGTAGAGAAGGCACTGGCGGGACCTTACTGCAACCTTTCAATATATAAAGGAGGCTTATAAGAAAGATGGAGAAAAACATTTTACAAGGGACTGTAGTGACAGGACAAGGGATGATGGTTTTAAACTGAAAGAGGGTAGATTCACATTGGATATAAGGAAGAAGTTCTTTACAACGAGGGTGGTGAAACACTGGAACAGATTGCCCAGAGGAGCTGTGGATGCCCTATTCCTGAAAGTGTTCAAGGTCAGGTTTGACAGGGCTTTGCGCAACTGTATCTAGTGGAAGATGTCCCTGCCCATGGCAGGTTGGATGTGATGATGATTCTGCGATGCTATAGAAGTCACAGTGGGGTTCTGGGGAGCTGATGTCTGATAATAGCACACTATTCACCAGAACTTCATTTTGCCTGTTCCTGCTGTTGAAACATTTTGAAGATGCCACTTCAAACTTTTACTATGCACCATCACCCAAAATGAAGACAAAATACATAGGAAGTGTGTAAATAAAAAGAGGCCTTCTGCCAAATGTAAGGGGCCCATAAATAGAGCTGTTTGGATATCTTAAGGACATTGGAAGTGGTATGGTTAAAGGAAGATAAGCCTAGAGGCCAGTACCTAAGAAGCTTTTTAACCAAAAGTACTGAGCAGTTTCTGAAGAGCTTTTTATTGAATTTTCAGGGGAAAAGATGAGACTGATGTTGAGACATCTTACTTTGATGAAACAGATTTCCATTTGCCAAAGCAGTTAACTACAAAGTAGGTGCTCCATCTTCCACATACCACCTGGCTACCACCCAGCTACCACCCTGTGACCCAGTAAATAAAATACACACTTAAAAGGAAGGATATGTGAATTCCAAATCTTGCTTCAGCAGCGGTGGGTGCCTGTTATATTCCATGGGACACCTCTTACAAGATGAGAGCAGACTACCTGAAATACACAATAACATTGTGTTGGAGCTGTTCTTCTGGCAGGGGAAGAGTGAGGGAGATGCTTTTAAATGCTGGAGGGCTTTGAAAGTGGGGTGTTTTTTCTCATTAGAGTCAGCTGCTGGAGCATTACAAAGGCTCGCATCTTCGCTGCTGTGAATTGATGGCCTCATTGCTTAAATTTTGTTACACATGACCCATTCTGTTCAGTGACAAAAGAATGAGGGGTGGTGGTGTGGTTCTGATTGATATAAACTAGTGATTCTTCTTCACCTTTATGGCCCTGAACCAGCAAATTGGTTGATTTATGCAGTTCCGCCATTGCACCTCTCAAGGCTGCACATAGCTGAGAATTGCTAAAGAGGTTTATGCTGAAAGTCAGCTATTCACCCCCAGTGCCACAAAGCAGGGCCCATGTCAAGAAGCTCTAACAGTCAGGGACTGTCTTTCCATTCTTTACAGTAAATAACTGAGACCCAAGTCTTCATTTACTCCCACAGAATCACGCAAAAACATTAATTGGAATTGCCTACAGAAAATTGGCTTTTGCCACTTTCTGACTACCCCACCTTTTCCTCACTCCTCTTATTTCCACCCCTCCTCCCTCTCCATTTTTGCAGCTTTATGCTGTACATGGATGCAGCAGGATGCAGTAGCCCTGCGGAAAAGGACTTGGGGGTACTGGTGGATGAAAAGCTGGACATGAGCCAACAATGCGTGCTTGCAGTCCAGAAGGCCAGTCGCATCCTGGGCTGCACCAAGAGAACTGTGGCCAGCAGATCCAGAGAGGTGATTCTCGCCCTCTACTCTGCTCTCGTGAGACCCCACCTGGAGTACTGTGTCCAGCTCTGGAGCCCTCAGCACAAGAAGGACATGGACCTGTTGGAGCAGGTCCAGAGGAGGGCAACGAAGACGATCCAAGGGCTGGAGCACCTCTCCTATGAAGACAGGCTGAGAGAGTTGGGGTTGTTCAGCCTGGAGAAGAGAAGGCTCCGAGGAGACCTTATCACAGCCTTCCAGTACCTGAAGGGGGCCTACAGGAGAGAAGGGGAGGGACTGTTTGCAAGGGCATGTAGTGATAGGAGGAGGGGCAAAGTTTTTAAACTAGAGCAGGGTAGGTTTAGATTAGACATTAGGAAGAAGTTCTTTACAATGAGGGTGGTGAGACACTGGAACAGTTTGCCCAGAGAGGTGGTGGAGGCCCCATGCCTGGTGACATTCAAGGCCAGGCTGGATGAGGCTCTGAGCAATCTGATCTAGTTGAAGATGTCCGTGCTTACTGCAGGGAGGGTGGACTAGATGACCTTTAAAGGTTCCTTCCAACCCAACACATTCTATGATTCTATGATTTTAAACTGAGCAACTGTGTGAGCTGCACTGAGCAGAAGGCTCAGGAAGGGGTCTATCTCTCATCTTCTCCCAGGAAGCAACTAGCTAACTGCTGTCCTCCAGCCCATGAGGTATTCTCCCTCCCCACCTACCAAAGCTCAAATCAAGGTGACAGATGGAACTCCCATCCCCTCCCTTTCTTACCTGCCTGTATGAAAGGCAAGTGTGTGAAAATTAAAGCTGTGCTGTGCCGACCAGAACCTGAAATGGAGACGGGTCCTTTATTAGTGCACTTCTGAAGAAGGGAGCTCCACTCCATGGCTGAGTTAGAAAGCCACAGTGCGGGTCCTCAGCAATTTGCCAAATTGCAGTAAGGGACAGGAAAGGGATCAGCCTGTGTTGCATAACCATCCTTCTGTAATATTAAAGATATCCATTTTATCTGGCAATGGCCATGACATTTTTCTTATCCTTTCAAAATATTGAGTGAATTCACAAATGACTTTCAATAACCCATTTGTATTCATTTTCTTTTTCTAAAATAAACTTGTCTAGGAAAAATAATGAATACCACATTCATTACAATGGAAGCTTTTTGCAAGACATACTCTGCCTAATACATTTCTTTACACCCAAAGAGTATGATAAGATAAATTCCATTTTCAAGCAGCTGAATGGTATTACAGTCCCATTAATTTCAATAGCTAAGCCACTGCAAGCAGCATTTCCTGTAAACTCTTTTAGTTTTGTTTGGATGTACAATGGGGAAACTTACTGGAGATTAAAACGGCATCTGTGCATTTTTTAAGAGTTTTTCATTATGTTTTTCATTTTTGCTTTTTTCCCTAATGCATCAAAGCATAAAAAACACCACGGCTGTGACAAATAATAGCAAAGAAGTAGTGTTTGCAGATAACTTTGATTCCAGTCTAACTAATGCATTTGCCAGCATTTTGGCAAACTTTGGCCATCTGTTGTAGAGCTGTGGGAACCATAAATTCCCTTCCATGTGGAATAAAATGTACTAAATATAGTCACAATCGGCATGAAGCAAGTAATTAAGAGAAATATTTTGAGAAACAGCAAAAAGACAGCACTAAAAAAGTCTCATATTTGCAACTTCAACTATATCCTAACCCAGAGGGAATATGAATTCTCCTAGGTGTAAAGTGGGCACGAGTTTCACTATTATAAGCCTGAACTGGCAACAGTGTGAAGCTCATGGCTTCTAGTGACCTTGAGGAGGTGTAACATCATACTTCACATCTGTATTTCTACTGGAGGTAGGGAAATACATAAGAGAGCTTTGGAGTCTCCCATTAGTAATGGTGAATGTGTATAAGCTTCTACATCTTCTGTTGCAACTGTTTGACTTACAGACACACTTGAGAAAAGGGCTATTCCCAGCTCCGCTCCATTAAAGACAATTACTAGAAAGAATAACTTTGTAGAGTTTTTCTCAACTTGCAACAGAGTCAATGAAAACTACAGTTGGCATCAAAAAGTTGGTTTTCTATTCCTCAAAGCAATGGAGGAAAATAATGGCAAAGCAGTGTTTTGGCAATCTAAAACAAAACAGGTGGTTTGAGAAGTGGTGGAAGGGTTTTCATTACTTTTCTCACACACCATTCCTACTTTCTGTTTCTTCCTCAACAGTCCAGAAAAACAGATTTCTGGCACTAACATAGAAGTATCCTGATGGTCCTAAAGATATTTATAGTGCAAACTTCTCCATGCATTGTACAGTATCTTCTTGGCTACATTCAGCACCAAATACCTGCCAGGTGTAGAAGCAGAACTAATACTATTGGTATCATATCTGAGAGATACAAGAATTTCAAATCCAAGGGCATTCCTAATCATCTGATGTTTCTGTGGTCTTGCCTCCCTGATCTCGTGAAGGGGATGCAAATAGAGCAGATCCTTCCAATTAGTGCAAACACACAGAGAAAACATCTGTGGGACATGGCACAGCCTCAGAGTAGGAGAACCTCTTCATACCTGAGGTCTAGGGGACATTTCAACCTGATTCTATTTTGCTGGAAATTCAAATGATCAACAAGCCTCACTGAAAAAAATATCCCTAAATGTGTCAAAACAAAGAGTTTATTGCCATGTTTAAGCCACAAATAGGGAAAAGTTCCACCTGCAGTTGAGAGGTGGTTGAGAGGAATTTTTTTGGACTGGCTTGCTCTATTTTTTGCACCTTAGGAAGTTTATTCTGCGAAAGTTAGTGCGGCCTGACTGGAACTGAGTTTGTAAGAGGAGTTGAGGAATATAATAAGGATTGCTGGGTAAGTAAATAATGAGTTCTGACCATGATTCTTCTTTTTTTCCTACTCACCTCAAACACCTTCTGTGCGACACAATCCATTATAAGTATCTTTTCATATATCCTTTAGATTATAATAGAAGTGTATAATTATCTATAACTTGGAAATATTGTATGAGTAGCATCATACAATATTTCTGTTGGAAGAGACCTTTGAACCCACTACTCAAGGCTTCAAAGTGAGAGCAGGTTGCACAGTGCCTTGCCCACTTGAGTTTTGAATACTTCCAGGGAGGCCCATTCCACTTGCTCTCTAAGCAATCTGTTTTCCTGTTCAAACAGTAAAAAAAATAAATGCATATATGAAAGGAATTTATTTTTCTCGCATGTTTGCACAGTATCCAGCACAGTATAGTTCTAGTGTATGGATGCTACCGTATTACAAATAGTCAAGAAATAGTAGAAATACTGTTGCAAAATGCATTCAATTGCATTAATTATTTAAATACTATTGCATTGTCTCATATTTACTATGGAGAAAGTCACGATTTAATCAGCAGCAATGACAAATTCTGCCCTGTCTGTCTTGGAACTATGTCTGTTGAGGTGTTATATCCACCGTCTGTTCCCAGCATCCATTCGCACAACACTGAAAGGTCTATTTTTTTTATTCTGGCTAATAAGTTTACCACCTGGTGAGACAGGCTATACTTTAAGACAGTAACTTTCAAAGCAAGCTCTTCTGGGGAAGTCACAAACCACTTTGCTCAGCTGGCACTTGTTAAAATACAGAGCGAACATGGTGCCTCTGCAACCAGGATTATCACACTACCAAAAATTGCTCATTCCTGGAAACCTCCACGAATAGGTTGACTCATCTCTGAAAACACTTATGTCCCAAACATATCTCTGGAGCAAAAGATCTCATTTTTGCAGCTACTTAATATTTCACTGAGGGATGCTGAGCACCTCCAGCTGATTGTGAGCCAATGGAAAATGAGGGTACTCAGTATGTGACCATCAGTCTCCCACATGGTATTCTGCTTGGAATAGTCCAAGATCCTTAGTTTCTAAAAGAAGTGTCCCTGTGTGTTTTCTGCAAGCAAAGTCTCTTAATGGTTTATCACAATCCTAATTTCCCATTTAAATTAATGGAATAGTAGCACCATTTACTTTAATGGATCCCATAATATGCGGTATCATTTCTTGCATAAGTTGCTTCCCACAGCTAATCTGCTACTGCACAAAATGATACCAACAACCCTATTTATTTTAATGGTATTTAATGAATGATATTTAGTTGTGCTCTGTATTTCTTGGACAATCTGCCACTCTACTATCCAGCAAAGGGATTGCCTCTATTGATATGCATCTTATATAGTACAAGAGGAGGGTGGTTTTAAAGAATTTATGGGATTTTTGCTGTCTATGTGGTTTTTTTCTGTTAGTTCTCCTGCTGCCATGTGTGATGCTCAGAAAGTTGCTAGTCAAGGGAATATATCAAGTTGCTATTCACAAGGGAATATATTGTTCTCGTATCACTTATTTGTGCTAAGGGTCCAGAAAGGGAGGAAATGTTGATATTTTATATGCCAAAATAAGACAAAAATCTTCCAACCTCAGGACAGACAGCTACAGCCTCTAGTCAGTAGTGGTTGCTTTGTTATAACAACCAGAACTTAACTGCTTCTCATCCTGAAAGATGTGAAGCAAGCTCAGTGAGAACAGATAAAACATAAGACCACCAAGAAACAGCCATTTCTGGAGTGGTTTCCTTAGTCAGAAAACATACTGCATCAGCTATCACATGGAGAAAGAACTGGGGTGCACTGAAAAGAACCAAATTTATATGTTAAGTTCCACAAGACTTTGAATGGTATCTTGAAATGCGTTATCGAACACTTAAATTAGTGTTGTACCTGCGGGGTCCAGTCAAACGAAGGCCCGTTTCTGTCAGGTTTTACCATTCAAGAAATCAGTATTCTGCTTGTGAATACCGTACATAATCCAGAGCCATTGGGCTTCAGGCTATTTGGCATGAAAGTGCTCTGTTTCATGTTAGCGCTCTGCTCCCCCTTGAGTTGGAGGCAGTAAACAGATGCCCGAGGACTTCATGAGAAAATGAACCAGAGCCAAGAAACATATTCAATGAGGCTTATTCAATCTCTGATTTATTGATCTGGCACATTGGAAGATGCAGGGATCCTACTGTGACCAGTGCTTTGTAACTTCATAATCTCCCTCCAAATTGCGTATTTACTATGCAGCTAAATTAGCTATGAACCCATACACAACACAGGCTGCCTTTCTTCTGGATATGACCTTCTTAGGGCATTCTTTATTAAACAGTTATTGTACATGTAGAAAGTGTAGCGGACAACATACCCTACTGTAGCCTACTCAAAGTTAGTGTTTGCAGAGTTACAACATTATTCAGTTGGTTCTAATTTTCTCCCACGTTCAACCTTTGGCTCCCAGCCATTCCAGCTATAGAAACGTTCACTAAAAAAAAAAATATAAAAATAAAAAATTTCCTCTTACTTTTTTCTCATAGCAGCATCAAATGAATCCTAGGCAGAGACTAAAAAAGGTCTGAAAAATATCAGCTTTATAACTCATTGTCTCAGAGATTTGCAAATACACAAGCCAGGATCACTACTGCCCTGTGGAGCTCAGCTGCAGAAGAAGGGAACAGGTAAGGTACCTTAATCTCACAGCAGCCTGCCTTATTTATACACTAAAGATATGCTGTGGAGTTTTAAGACATACCTTTGAGGCATCCGCATGTTCCTAGGGATTAAGGAAGCTGGATGCAGTAATAAATTCTCTGCTCATCTAACTCCATCCAAGTCAACAGAATTAAGCCACCGGAAGTTGCTGCCTGTAGTTTTTAAGGTCATGGAGACCCCAACGTGCCGATTTCTTACACAACACACACCAGGGAGTTTCCTGCAGAATAAGAAATTTTTCTTTGTGCTAAACAAGCAATGACTGTCAGCCTGAGTATCCCTGTGCAGAAGGATGTGTAGTCTTGATTACAAGTCTCATGCGGTTTTGAATTTGCCATTTTCCAAAGTGAATTATTCTACTGATTAATTGGAGTGATTGTCAAAATGTTTCACTTTACTGCCAGTCTTCATTTTAACAAAGATTTAATAACTGCAGGCTCACCATCTCAGAAATGGGGATGGAAGGAACCTGAAGTACCGATTATTTACTGGTCACACTGCTTAAACCCAGTGGTAGAATAACAAGTGGTTATAGCACAAGCTTACAGGCAAAGACTTAATAGCTGGAGAATGTAACAACTCATACTTACAGAAGGGAAATCATAGCACTCACCAGTTTATTATATACAGTTCTTGTGTGGACTCTGCAGAAAGCAAATTTGCCTCATTAGGAACAAGGAGGCCATAAAAACTGTGTGTTGGAAAAAAGTGGTTTTGTTGCAAGTATATCATAAAATAAGGCTCGCTGTCATAAAGCGCAGTGATTGCAGGTCTTGACACATGATTATTGCTTATTACATTAAAATGATCGGGTTTACCCATTAGACAAAGTATGTGTTATTTCCATAAAAGCGGGATGTTATTATATCTAACCATCAGTATTATTTCAACACCTACAACTCATAAGTTTTTTATAAAAGACATGTTTTCAATAAAATTTCTGACATTTTCATATTTCTCAAATTCTGCGTGAGACATGTTCAACATCCTGGCAACAACTTGTATGATTTCCTCCTGCTGCTGTAGAAGTATCATTTTAAACGGGTCTTCTAATTAGGTCAGACATGTTAAAAAAATCTGGAAAGGCTGAAATCCTGCCTAAATGAGGACAGATCCTCTTTGATGTGGTAATTAAGTTTTGATAGAACTATAGCAATAATTCAGAAGCCTGAAGAGCAAAGACAGAAAATATTTAAACGGTCAAATGTTTTATTAACGTACTGTGTAGAAAGGAAGAAGAGGGAGAGAATATAGTGGTAGAAAGAAGAAAGAGGGAAGGCGAAAGACAAGAAAGGAAGAGAGGACAAAATCCTGTGAAGGAAAATAGAAATAAAACAATATAAAGGAGGGAAAGACAAGGAGAAAAAACAGAGATGCGAGAAAAGAAAAAACGGGAGATGAGGAGGTGAGATCTGGATGACAAAATAGCAAGGAAAATGAGATGGAAGCACATGGCAAGAGAAAAAATGTGAAAAATTAAGTTTATTAAAAAAGTATGTGTCAGACATAGCAGCATTTGGCAGGTGAGGAAATTCAAAGAAACAGCAGCTCAGGTGAAAATTATCTACTAAAGCAAGGCTCTCAGTATCTTCTGTAGGAAAACTAAATTGTCCAGATAACCATCTGCGTATCCTCACAGCTTGACTGCAGGAACTTTTACCATCCTTTACAGTAGTACAGTCTAACAGCATCTGCTTGAGGTAAGAATCATTTCTTGTCATTTCTCCACTGAATAGCCAATGATATGGGAACACAGTGGATTTTTGCCATTCACATAATGTTTTGCAAATGTTTTGCTGTTGCCAAAATCAGAGCTCTGATCCAATAACTCCCAGGCTTCCAGATCATGTTCACGGTCTGAAACAATCACTTAGAATCATCACAGGACAATAAGAAGATTGCTAGCAGGCAATCTCATCTGCAAAACCATCTAATATATACAATTTAAAGATTTCTTTCCATGGCACCAGCTACAGCAATTATCGAAGAATGGTTCTGTGTGAAAAACACATATTAGCAGTATCAAAAGCTTAAAACGATTGCCAGGCAACCATCGTTTTGCACCATTCAGAGATTGGTTTGTGCAAAGGCACTTTATTCTGACTTGCATGATTACAGCCTTTCTCCATCACCCATAAACATTAGGAACTGGAAGTGGGGTTACCACTTGCCTGCTCCATTAGTAGCAAGACAATTCCTGCTTTTCATTCTCTGTTTTGCGTACTCTGTGCTTGTGCCCAAGAGTGGGAGAAGGGAAAATTCAATAGTGGGGCCTAATTGCTACTGCTTTATGATTTAAGCTGGAAAAAAATATTGTACAGAAAGCAGAAAAATGCTCAGTATCGCCGGGACAAGGATATTAGAGAGCTAAACATTTGAAACTAGGCTCTGTGTACGTCCTTCTTTCATGTCCTGATTAGCTATTCTGAAAGATAACAGAGATAAGAAAAACAGAGCATCTCTCCATAACAGAAATCACAGCATTAGTTGAAACGGCTTCCTGTTATCACTTCTGTTACCATTTTTGTGATGCTCTTGGATTTCACTCAGTCTCATCATGTTGCGCACCCTTGAAATTTGGCCTGCAATTTCTAACAATCTTGTACTTCATACAGGTGCAACCATGCCTTATTATGATGAGACTTTTGGTTTGTATCTCCTGAAGCTACTGGGAAAAACAACAGTGGTCAGCATGGACAAGAAGACAAAGCACATCTGGGCAGTATAAAGATCTACTCTCTTGGGAGCATGAGATTCATAACCAATTTATCTAAAAGAGCTGGTGAGCAATCATCAAGACTGGCAAAAACATTTCAAGGCCCTCAGGGAATGTTGACATCCAGGGTGGATAATAAGTAAATTTAAGACCCCAGTTGTGGTCTGGGGTCTGGATCAAAACCTGGTGTTTTGATGTCTGAGAAGAAATCAGAAAATCACTTGACATGAAAGTGATTTGTAGAATAGTTACTTCTCCGGGTAATCCGGTGGGGCAGAACGCAACCAAGAATTGTTCAGGCAGGTCATTTACATGTCCTACAGATGAGAAGGGAAACTCATTTGCTTCCAGAATGCAGTTAGGCTAATGCTAGTGTTCAGTAGTAATGAAATGTGTGATTCTTATGGGATTAGAACCCAAAACCACAGAAATCTCATAGATCACTGCCACGTGCTTTCAGGCCTTCTTACTTAGGCTGCAAGTCTCCTGGACAAAAGAACCATCTTTTGGGGTTTTGGAGCCCACAGTGAAACCCTAATCCCTGTCTAGTTCCTTTAATATTCTTCCAAGATAGATTATGAAATAAAGAAAATTGAATAGGGAAATTGTGAGAAGTAGTTGAAAATATTTCTTAGAAAAAATGGGCAGACATTAAAAATAACAGCATATATCTACAAATCCTTGGGAGTGTTCCACATTAAGGATGGCAAACAAATCAAGGTTATAATTCAATGTCATAAATATTTAAAGCCCCACATAGTGCCTATTGAAGTCAGCATGTATTTCTCTCCTCACTCTAAAAAGATCAGGCCCAAACAGTCTCCTTGTCAATGTGTGTGTTTCAATTTCACCCTGGAATTAAGTTACCTTTTAATAAGAATACCAATTTATTCCATGGTCACCATACAATAACGAAAGTGAACATTTACTCAAATTAAAGAATAAACACCCAAGACTTCACATTTTTCATAAAAAGGGCTGGAGCACCTCTCCTATGAAGACAAGCTGAGAGAGTTGGGGTTGTTCATCCTGGAGAAGAGAAGGCTCCAGGGAGACCTTATCACAGCCTTCCAGTACCTGAAGGGGGCCTACAGGAAAGCTGGGGAGGGGCTGTTTGCAAGGGCATGTAGCGATAGGAGGAGGGGCAATGGTTCTAATTTAGACCGGGGTAGGTTTAGATTAGATATTAGGAAGAAGTTCTTTACAATGAGGGTGGTGAGACACCGGAACATGTTGCCCAGAGAGGTGGTGGAGGCCCCATGCCTGGTGACATTCAAGGCCAGGCTGGATGAGGCTCTGAGCAACCTGATCTAGTTGAAGATGTCCCTGCTTACTGCAGGGGGGTTGGACTAGATGACCTTTAAAGGTCCCTTCCAACCCAACACATTCTATGATTCTATGATTCATTCTATAATGTCTTAGTTTTGAATGTTTTTGAATGTTTGGTGGTCAATGGAGTTAAATCCAGCTGGTGGCCGGTCACAAGTGGTGTTCCTCAGGGCTCAGTGTTGGGACCATTTCTGTTTAACATCTTTATTGATGATCTCGCTAAGGACATAGAGTGCATCATCAGTAAGTTCGCAGATGACACCAAGTTAAGCGGGAGTGTTGATCTGCATGAGGATAGGGAGGCTCTACAGAGAGACTTGGATAGATTGGATCGATGGGCTAATGCTAACGGTATGAGCTTCAACAAGGCCAAGTGCCAGGTCCTGCACTTGGTCCACAACAACCCCATGCATCGCTACAGGCTTGGGGAAGTGTGGCTGGAGAGCTGCCTGGCAGAAAAGGACCTGGGGGTTCTAATTGACAAGCGGCTGAATATGAGCCAGCAGTGTGCCCAGGTGGCCAAGAAAGCCAATGGCATCCTGGCTTGTATTAGAAATAGTGTGACCAGCAGAAGTACGGAGGTGATTGTCCCCCTGTACTCAGCACTGGTGAGGCCACACCTTGAGTATTGTATCCAGTGTTGGGCACCCCAAAACAAGAGAGATATCGAGGTGCTGGAGCAAGTGCAGTGGAGGGCAACGAAGCTGGTGAGGGGCCTGGAGAATAAATCTTATGAAGAGCGATTGAGGAAGCTGGGACTGTTTAGTTTGAGGAAGAGGAGGCTGAGGGGAGACCTCATCACTCTCTACAACTACCTGAAAGGACATTGTAGAGAGGTTGGTGCTGGTCCCTTCTCACAGGTAATTAGCGATAGAACAAGAGGGAATGGCTTGAAGCTGCAACAGGGTAGGCTTAGACTGGACATTAGGAAAAAATTCTTCACAGAACGAGTGGTCAGGCAGTGGCACAGGCTGCCCAGGGAGGTGGTGGAGTCACCATCCCTGAATGTGTTTAAGAGTCGATTAGATGCGGTGTTGGGGGATATGGTGTAGGGGGGAACTTTGTAGAGTGGGGTTGATGGTTGGACTTGATGATCCCAAGGATCTTTTCAACCTGAATGATTCTACGATTCTATGATTCTCTTCTTCCACCTTCCCCAGTAGCTGATGGAAATCAGACCACTGCACATACAGCACTATCTAACTGCATGGTAGGGAAATATAACATTGAAAAAATTCTCAGTGCTAAGGAGGGTTCTTATTTTCTCATACAAATGTTACATAACTAAAATAAAAATGTTTACATGTTGAAGGGAACACAAGCATCCATAATCACGCTACGGAGAAGACATCATCAGGACAATGTCAAGCATCAAAGCATAGTCCAGCAAGACACTTCACTGCTGCACAGCTGTTGGTGTCATGGGTTTTGCCTCTAACAGTGAGCTCTGGCCATTTTCAGGGGTGAAGATGAGACACTCTAAGCTATGGAGGCATTTATTTTTTTCTTTTTCTTTTTTTTTTTAATTTAGGGAGACATTGTGTAGTCATTTAAAAAAATGGCTACTTAAGGCAGACCAACTGGGCTGCCAGCAAAATATTCCACATATGTGCTGTTCTGCCTGACCAGGGAGACCATTTCACTACTAGACACCGAGAATTATTGAGTCTTCATTCTAAGATACAATTAAAAGGCTTAAAAATTGGGCTTCTGTGGTATATTCGTATTGTTCTTCCATTGTTTTGTTCCAAATACTTGTCCTTTTTAATATTTTTCAGTACCATATAAATTTCTTTTTTCACTTACTGGTCTCAATCAGAATACTTTTTCAACTGTTGAATTAAAAAAGAAACACATTTCCTAACAAGAAGGAACAAGAATCACCATGGTAGTAAATTCACTGGACCAAATTCAATATACAATTAGTAAATCAATACTAATAACATTAGAAATGGGGAAAAAAAAGTATCATTTTTCACAGTCACATTGTATCTTCTAGTAGAACAGTATCTGCTATACCAAAATAAAAGAAAGCAAAGGAAAAAGTTACATAACAAATAACACGCAATAATTATTAACTATTCCATTACTGATTACAAGAAAGTTTCCTATAAAGAAGCTTGTAGGTGGAGACTGAGCAATGGTAAAGAATCATAGAACCATAAAATTGTTTGGGTTGGAAGGGACCTTTAAAGGTCATCTAGTTCAACGCCCCTGCAATAAGCAGGGACATCTTCAACTAGGTCAGGTTGCTCAGAGCCCCGTCCAACCTGACCTTGAATGTTTCCAGGGACGGGGCATCTACCACCTCTCTGGGCAACCTGTTCCAGTGTTTCACCATCCTCACTGTAAAAAATTTCTTCCTTATATGTAGTCTAAATCTACCCTTTTTTAGTTTAAAACCATTACCCCTTGTCCTATTGCAACAGAAGTCTGTCCCAGTCTTTCCTATAGGCCCCCTTTAAGTAATGAAAGACCTCAATAAGTTCTCCCTGGAGCCTTCTCTTCTCCAGGCTGAACAACCCCAGCTTTCTCAGCCTGTCCTCATAGGAGAAGTGCTCCACCCCTCTGATCATTTTTGTTGTCCTCCTCTGTACCTGCTGCAGCAGGTCCATGTCTTTCCTGTGCTGAGGGCTCCAGAGCCGGACACAGTAATCCAGGTGGTGTCTCACTAGAGCGGAGTAGAGGAGCAGAATCACCTCCCTCAACCTCTGGCTACAATTCTTTTGCTGCAGCCCAGGAAACAGTCGGCTTTGTGGGCTGCGAGCACACACTGTCAGCTCATGTCCAGCTTTTCATCTACCAATACCCCCAAGTCTGTCTCGGCAGGGCTGCTCTCAACTCCTTCATCCCCACCCTGTATTGACACCAGGTGTTGCCCCGACCCAGGTGCAGGACCCTGCACTTGGCCTTGTTGAACCTCATGAAGTTCACACTGGCCTACTTCTCTAACCTGTCCAGGTCCCTCTGGATGGCATCCCTTCATTCTAGAGTATCAACTGCACCACTCAGCTGTGGTGTCATCTGCAAACTTACTGAGAGAGCACTCGATCCCACTGCCTACGTTGAGAAGATACACAGGAGGATTCACCCACATATGAAGAACGTCCCTAGGTATTCTGGATGGACCAAGAAAAATTGAATGCTATACAGTTTCTAAACCAAAACTGCTTCTTTGAGTGGCTAAACTCCGGATTTTAAAACCAGAGGGGACCAGCTAGAATATACTGTATCTTTACATCCAGTATATATAAATTGAAATGTCATTTTTTCACATAATTATGCTTTTATGGAGTTCTTAACTTTTGATAAGGTACCATGAGATGAATCTATAATTCTCCTTGCAGTGTACTTGCTGTAAAAATTACTCCATATGAAATTTCTATATAGTCCAGGTATGGAAAGTTTCACGTTGAAATGATTCAGAACAGGATGATAGGCTTTTTCACCATCGCAAGTCATTTCCTCTTTCCAAGACAATATCCCTGGCTATATATTAACGTTTCCTTCCATACATTAGGCATTTGTCCCAGAGATCTGGGCACAGAGGTACAGGCTATTACCCTAGTCCTAGCAAGAGATTTCTAGCTAACCCAGGAGAGAAAACAAGACAGACTCTGAAAGAATACCTTCATTTTCACTTTAAGTTCATGCAAATAACAATCTAATGCACTTGTATGTTACATAGAAGAACACACATGAAGCACTGATTCAAAAATATTTGTTCCTCAAAGTATTATATGAGCTCATTGAGGACCCCAGTCCTACGTTCATCCAAATCAGTGCAAAGCTTGCAGTGATGACACTGGGAACAGACTGTCCATATGTGGCATCATGCACTCTACAACGCAAATGTTGCCCTCAACCAAGGGATTTTCAAAGTGATCTTGAAGTGCACAGCCTCCAAAGCAAATCAGACAGTCCTTCAGTCATGACTTGAACTATCCTGGAGGATCCCACTATACATCCCTACACACCAGCTATGAATTTTAATATTTAGGGTGGGTCCAAGTGGACACTATAAGCATTTTAATTTTTTTAATTTTTGAAGTAGCCTGAAATGTATTTACCCAAGTTAACAATTAATGGGATGACAGTGGTCAGAGTCCCAGTAACCACTGAAGCTAAACACGCTTTGTACATACTTCGCATACAGGTCTTGGACTTGTTTTTCTCAGTTTTGTCCTGGTTCGTTGACTACAACGCAAAAGGAATTTTATAGGTATCTAGTCTTCAAGTCAGTCTTTGGTAAGCGTCCTGGGTACTTCTTTTAAGATTTTACTTCGAAAAAAATCACAGAAAACAATAGGTTATCTTCAAAATGTTGAACTTCACCTCATCCTCAGGAAATTAAGCCATAACTCTATTGCACATTACTGCAAAGAGCATGTAATGTACTTCTACCATGTCCATTTTTGCTTTGTTGTTGTATTTGTTCTTATATTGTATTTCTTCTTAAGTACAGATGCTTTATAGAGCTCCCAGACTTTAATGACATTTCCATAATAGACAAAACCTGTGAATTGTGATAGGAGTTTTATAAGAGCAGCTAAACAAAATGGTTCTAGCGAATAGTGTTTCCTAGTTCATCACATCTAAAATTGGGAAAATGAATTCTCAAAACCAGCAGAAAGCGAAATATCGTTCTTTCATATCCTACAGTTCAAAATGAAAAGAAAATGTCAGTCATACTTCATACACACAAATTAAGCCACCACATTTCCTTTAAACCAAGTGCACCAAATAGGAAACAGCAGCCTGTTCCATTTCTCCTATGGTCTTCAATAAATCTGAATCTTTCTTTTACTACTTGGTTATAGATATTTATGAGCTACATATTTATGAGAATTAACTGCCTTGCATTACCCACTGTTCATTGGATCATGTGGAAAAATACAACCAAACAACACACACAGTTACTGACCTCTGATGCCTTACAAGTGAAGTATTTCAAAGAGCTTCTTAAAACTTCAGAAGTACTATTCATGTTTCTTCAATGTGAAAATACAGTTATAGGAAGGTTAAAAGGCTGGTTCACATTTACACTACCAGTTAAAAGCAGAACTGTAAAGAAAGCCAAGCTTAGCATGAGTCCAAACCTCATGCTCTGTCCCCTAAATGTAACCTTTCTCACCTTCACTGGTCTCTTTAATATCCCATTCCCCTACACAGCTGGAATTAAAAGGGAATATTTCCAATAATTTTGAGCTACTAGATGCTTTAAATCAGAGCTTTGACACTGATGCCACGATGTGCCTTCCAACAGGATTTCTCCAGCTCACCCAATGGAGCTTTTGGGTTCAGAGAAAACTATCCTTTTGACGCAATAGGGAGGTTAACCATTTTCCAGAGAGACATTATTTAGGATCCAGCACTGATCTGCAGTGAGTAATTGAGCTCCACTCATTTAAAAAAATGGAAATAATGAGTTAGCAATGACTGGGCTGAAAGCTGCTGCAATATATATGGTATTGCGCAGAGAGGGCAGGAGGCCGAAAAGTCAGGTGGGCAGCTTGGGGCAGAGGTGTCAAGGGAGTGCAGGCACTTAACCCCCTGTCTGCCCCTGGAAAACTCTGTCGCTTCACTTCTCTGCATTTCTATTTATATGAAAGAGAAAAAGAGGAGATGACAAAAAAAATCATTTGTAAAGTGCTCCAAGATCTGCTGATAAAAAGCGTCCTGTGAGAGCTGGGTGCTACAAATATCCATACCTGCATGAGACAGGAAGGATTAAATCAGCTTTGTCTCTGGGGTCGCACAGCATCAACCCCTGAACTTTATCGAAGATGTCTGTCATGCCTAAATCCTACCCTTTGATAGAATATTGGCAGATACCCAATGCAAAAAAAAAGGGAAAAGAGAAGGGAAAGCAGGAATCCCTCCAAGATCAAAATTAAGGGAAATTCTAATGTCATTGGAGGGCATCACATTTGTATTGATATAAGAAGTACTTTATCATAAATAAACTGGGGAATTTGTCAGCAGAAGTTGTTGAGGACGAAAATAATTTATTAGATTTTTAAAATATAATATTAGAGGTGTATTAAAGTGATGAGAATGCCCATATCTATATTAGATTTAAAAAAAAAAAAAAAAAGATCAGAATTATCATGATCTAGAGCATAAGGCACCTACAAAATTACTGAGACTAAAAAGAGACTCTGTCACTAGTTTCACTTATTGAATTAAAAGTTAAGCTTACAGAATTTATGCCTTCCTCTGTGGGGCACATTACAAAATTTACACCTTCCCATGAAGCCAGGTTTTGGCTGATGACAGAGTCAGAATACTGGACTAAAAAGCATGTGGTCAAGGCCATCTGGCCATTTGAAGTCAATGAATTTGCATCTGGCATGATTATTATTTATGACAGCACCATTCTGCAAGTCGGCCCAACACTGAGAAGGATGGTCCCTGCTCTAAAGAGTTTGCAATTCATGTTTAGGGGGACATGGTAGGCGAGGATATTCTGGTCACAAGTTTGAATATCTTACCAAAGATGTTAATGTCATAATGTCAGATCAGATAATTGTGCTATCTTACGAAGAAATCTTCATGTTTTTACCTGTCAAATCACCACATCCAAGATATATGTTCATCGGTAAACCAGACAAATCATAACTGCATACAGCAATTTGTCTACTGGAATGAAATTTCCCACCAAGCATAAATGTGTCGTAGCCTTTTTTGCCAGAGAGCAGGCAAATTGCACCGAGGTGGAGCGGGCAGGGGACCATTTAATTTAGTTCGTCTTCTTCCAGTGGAGGTCCTTAATTGATGTAGTTTGACTAGCTCATATCAGGAGCTGGAACTGGCTGCAAAAACCTAATGCTTCTGGTTGTATAAGACAGCAGTAACTAATATTTTCATTCTTCGATATGTAGAAGTTCAGACTAAAGGGAACCGTGAGACTATCTCATCTGAGATCATGTGTCAGTGTTGATTCTTGTTACCAAACAAGAATGTTTGATTTACTTAATGTCTGATGTATTTCTTTCCTAAAACAGTCCTCCTTTGAGCTGAGGATATAAGACATGGTGAATTGACTCCAAAGGGTAATCATCCTTCCTGTTAAAAATATGTTCCTTCTTTCCGGTTTAACTGGCTTCAGCTTCCACACAAAAGCTCTTTTGAAGTCTCTACCAGATTTAGGAGCATTTTAGGGTAGAATTTAACCCTGGCAAACTTTAGACACTTGCAAGTAGACATCTACATTTGACCTGTATTTCTAGACTTTCTCTGTTACGATTGGTGATGACTGGTGATAGCAAGCTTATACGTAGACACTACTGTGGACACCTAAATTTGGGTGCCTTAAGTTAAAACTGAATACTACCAAATCCCATCCTTGGCATCAGGTATTTTCCCAGTGAAGGTATGCTCAATTGACGATTAAGACAACTTGGTTAAACACTGAGTCCAAAAACTTTATCTCAGTGTGAAACATTTTTGCAGGCTACAAACCATAGTGTCACAGAAGAGTTGTGACTGGAAAGGACCCCAAAGGTCCCTTTCCCAGCCCCTGCTTGAGCCAGGGTGGCCTTTGAAGGAAGAGCAGACTCCTCAGGGCTGTGTCCAGCTGAGGTTTGAATATCTCCAAGGACAGACATCTCACCACCTCTCTGGGCAGCCCATACCAGCGTTTGATCACCACCAGTGTAAAAAAAGATTTCCTTAGGACTAGCCAAAATGTCCCTTGCTGAAGCGGGTGAGTGGAGCCCCTTGTCCTCTCCTCATTCTCCTTTCTAGAGCTTTCCAGTTTTGCACATCCTCTAAGAATACTGCCCAGAGGATGCAGCCTTCCCATATCAGTCTCAATAATGCCACATGCAAAACAAAAGTCACCTCCTCATTCTTCCATTCCCCGTCCTATGTTTGTTAATTGCATTAGCCTCCTCCATCACAGTGTTGTACCTTAATAGCTGTTTGATGGTTTCCACAGTGTTTTCACAGCTCCTATTTCTGTATGTGGCTCATGATCTAAATTTCTTATTTCTAACAATAAAGCTTTGCATTTCCTAGAAGAAAACAGGTTTTTTGTGTGACCCTTTCCTGCAATCACCATGTACTTCACGTTGCGGAATATGGCTGATCTGCTTTCATCAATAGTACTTCGCAAATCATCTAAATTTTATTTGTGGTTTACTTTCAGAACGCTGATAAAATTTTTGGCTAGATGCACAGCTAGTATTGATTCCTGAGGAACTTCACTAGAAAAAACATCATTTGATAGCTGCTCTTCCTGGTATCTTTTCAAATATTACAGAATATTCATCTGAAGTACACAAATTAGAGACAAAAACAGCACTGGGACATCTAGGGCCTGGCTTCAGCCTTGATTACATATCGAGGGACAGACCTCTATGTGAGATCAAAGGTCCCATTGTAAAAATATTTCCTGAATCAAATTTTGTGGTGAAGATCATTTCAGTTATGTCCAGTTGGGAACTGATGCCTATTGCTTGGTCTCCTCCTAAGGAATGGAGGAAGAAAATGGGGAAAATCTGCTTTAAAACAGCTTTTCAAATAAAGTCTTTGGGCTGCCAGGATGCGGACCTACATTCCAGATGAATGAGGACATCTGGTCACCTTAATGACATTTCAGAGCAGATCAGCACCTATCTGGGAGTCTGAAACAGTTGAGTTTTCAACAGTTCCTGGAACTCTGTTGAAAGTTTCAGAGTGGAGCCCTTAAAATTTCACTCCAAATTGAATCCAAACTTTTTATGAGCTTAAACAAAATAAAATAAGAAAAAAAAAGTTGGCCAGTGAGTTTTTAATAACTAAAAAACAGTAGTCTTCATTTTTATTTCCATGTCCAGATGTATCACTGAGCCTTTTTGAAAAACCCAGCCCAAACATGCATAGCTTTTTCCGAGACATGTTTTTATGGTAAATTTCTCAACAGTTATGTGCTGAGGTTCTCTCTCTTGTTCCTGACTTTCCCTTTACAGGGGACAAAAACTAGGTCTCTGCTCTTCTCAAACTTCCTCAATTTTCCTGAAACTTTTGGAAAAACTGTATCTTTGAGATATTGTAGGCAGGCATACTGAAGGAAAGCTGGTACAATTTCATAAGCCTCACTTTTTTAAGAAAATCCAAGAGCAAAGAATAAACAAAACCTGGAAAAGATTAGATAATGGAGCCAAACTGTGAGGATTCTCTTAAAAATCATCCTCATTGCTCTGCTTAGATTTGGCATTTCTTCCTCTCTCTCCACATATTTCATGCTAATAAAAAGAACATTCTTTAGGGCAAGAATGTATCTGCTTTGGTGCTTTACCAAGCCCAGTGGGGAGGGGACTCTGACAACTGGGTAATTTTTATAAAAAGGAATTACTTGCATCATCCACTGCAGAAGATTATATGTCCCAGTGCACTAGCCCTCAGCAATATGTAGGAAAATCTTGGAGGTCTGAGCCCACAGCTGAAGAACTTAAATTCTCAGGAGATATATTTTCAATTAGAGTTTTTTATGTTAATACTTCAGATGTTTCAACAATAATTTGCTGAGACATGCAGGATATCTCAGTTATAAAGAAAAGACAGAGAAATAATTAATGCGCTCAGTTTGATCTTCTGGTTTCCCCAAACTTATTTTCTTTGTTGCTTCCAGAATATTTAAGTATCAAACAAATTAACAAGTCAGTAGCTGCTCTGAGGTTTCCTTAGTTACGAGAACAACTGTGTAACGCAAAATAATTCCACTTTGCACTGTTTCACCAGCCAGTACAAACAACTCAGCCAACTGATAGCAAGTCTTTCTTTCCCAGAATAGTCTTTGCCATGTTTCAGTGCATCTTCATGAAGGAATAATTACTGTAAATAATTGGTAAATATTTGTGGTGCAGCAATGCTGCTGCATCCCAGCTGAGACTGTAAGCCCTTTATGAGAGTCCAAGTACACATAAAGAGCAAAAATGGTCCCAGTTCTGAAGGCTTTCAATTTAAATCAGCAAAATAGACAAAGGCCAAAAGAAAAGCAGTACTATATTTCCTATTTTGCATCTGGGCTACTAAAGCCCAGAAAATTTATAGAAATTAATTACCAGTGGTAAATTACACAGGCAATTTTCTGTGGTTTTACATGAAGTCCCTGTTGAACAAGGAGAAAACTCAAAGCTGCCACACCAGAGTGCACCACCTTTGCCGCAAGCCCATCCTTTCTCAGCAATTTTGGAAGTTTACATTTTCTTTGTTGACCTATGGAAAGTGGCATGAGGTTGACCACACACTTTACCATGGTGTAGCTTGAGGTGTTTAGAGGGGTTGTCAGAGAACACAGGCATCTCCAAACTGCTCCAACCCTGCTTCAGACCGCAGAGGAGATGCCTGGGCTGTGCATGCTCAAACTGGGAGACAACATCTTTTCACCCAGGAGAGAGGAAAAAAGTCTTACTGACTTTTTATATTCCCACAGTATTTCAGTTCTGGTTTTAAGCTAGGGCTGAAATCAGTAATGGCAAAGAGGAAACGGCCTCAAGTTGTATCAGAGGAGGTTTAGATTGGATATTAGGAAAAATTTCTCCACAGAAAGGGTTATCAAACATTGCAACAAGCTGCCCAGGGAAGCGGTTGAATCGCCATCCCTGGTGGTATTTAAAAGACAGATAGAAGTGGTGCTGAGGGACATGGTTTAGTGGTGGTTTTGGCAGTGTTAGGCTGATGGTTGGACTCGATGATCTTAAAGGTCCCTTACGACTCTATGATTCGCTGAATGCCAAGGTTGTTCTTGGTGTATGCTGCCAGACCTAACCTGCAAGGAGATAGGCAAGAAATCATTCAGGGCATACTACTGCACTGAGACTTCCAGCCACACCTGGGGCTAAATTCTGGGAAACCAGTTAGACATTTGAAGCGATCTCTAACATCAATCAAATTTTTAGGGACTTATCAGTAAATAATCTGAATATGAAGGTAGGCACAGAAAATCAGTGAATATCTGCGTTTCCTGCACTCTTCATGAAACCCAGCAGAGAACATGTCCCTTTCTTTAAAAGAGAAGTATGGATGCTTGCTGAAATGAAAGCATACTTTTGAGTTTTGCAAATTCATTTGCTTACTTTTAAAATAATATACCTGCACTTGTAAAAAAAATAAAAATTTAATAGATGTTAAAAAATCTGGAAGGTCAAAGGTTCTTAATACACAATAGGCTTTTTCTCCTACTATCCTCTAGGAATAAACATCCTACCCATGGCATCACCCTAGACCTCAGTCAACTCCCTGTGCCTAAGAACAGACCAGTTCCATCTGAAATTGAGGCCAAGGGAGAGAATGGTGAACCCCCAATTCCTGCTTCCACAATGCAGAAATGGGAATTCACAGCTCCCAGTGCAGCCCAGCAAGTGGTTTCTGACTAGGCATGGGAGATGCAAGCTGCTGAAGAGACTTCCTTCCCCACCACTTTCCCTCCCCTTTTTCATATTAAATTTGTACACTCTCAGAACTAGAAGAACTAAATACTCATACAATAAGGTAAAAAATTAGCATTCAAAGGTGACAGAGAGCAAATTATTCCTATCAACAGTCATGCATTTGGGTGGGGAATCTGCCTTGCTCCTTGACATCAGATTAACATTTTGTCAAACCTTTCAGACCCAGCAACTGAGGGCTCCTGTGTCCAATATTGGAGGAACAAATTACTGACAGACCTTGACGGTTATCTTGAAATGTGAGCTATGTTTGCAGGGCTAAACTGCCTTCTCCAGTTCTATGTTTGGGCTGATTCAGATTTTCTACTGGTTCATATAAGACATTAATTTAATTCTAGTCCCCATTCATTTTCCTTGGGTTGAGGGGGGAGGCACAGCGACGGGCCCTTTACTGTACTAATACTAGCAAGTGCCAGGTAGGAGTCAAGGTGGGTGTCCATGGAGGTTTGCCAGCACTCAGGACTTTTACAAATCTCCTATTACTCCAACTTTGGATCTTTGCAAGGCAGTATTTGTCAGCTATTTTGTGGCACAGACTAATACGGCCTGTGATGAAACCCAAGCAATATTTAAATTCAGCCCTCCAGAGACATGCGGTTACCCCAGCAGCACTTCACCACCACTCCCTGTCGCTGACCCCTTTCAAATTTCAGCATTTTGCCCTGATCCATATTTCTTTCCTTTATGTATCTGTCTCCTATTACAGTGGTCTGTGGGATGTGTCTGTGGACAGTTTAAGTTTATGAGAGCTCTGAGTGCCAAGCAAGTACAGCTCAGCTTGGAAAGGCTGTCAAAATTATTGGCTTCACTTACATAGATGTCTGAGTTTCTTCTGAAACAAATTCTCAGGATTCAAATTTATGGACTAAGACATCCAAAATCGATGATGATTTCTCTTAAAATACCAAACTGAGGATCCCTGGACCTGATTTCTGAGCAGCCAGACATCCATGAACTGAGAGTTCACGGACACCTAGGGGCAATAAATGTACCAGCTATCACAAGCTAAGCTGCCATCAGCGAGACTGATTTCATCCCTCTTTCTGTCACTGAGACACTCTGATTTTCAATATGATATGTACCAGTTAACTCCACAAAGCAAAGACACAGATTAAAGAGATTCATGTTGCTTGTTACTGATGCAGTTTCCTTTCACCCAGACACTCACAAGACCAACAGTGGAACAAGACTCAGTGGTGGATGGCTTTCTCCTCACCCCAAGGAGACATTTCCGTGTGAATACAATATCCTGCAGCATGACACTGGACTCACAACCAAGCTAATTGGGGCAGATTAATTGTCCTTCATAAACACCTCATGGGGGACCACACTGGCAGGATCCATCTTGCCCCTCAGACCCACCAGGATTAATGGAGAGGCACAAGTGGCACCACAGTGCTGCTGTGCTCGAGCTTCTCCTTTCAGAAAAGACAGTGGTGGAGGGAGAGGCATTACAGGCAGTGCTGCTCCCTCCCAGACTGAAGCATTGGCTTTCCTCATGAGCAGGTTTGGTGGGTAGGGAGGGACATGGAGCATGTCCATCTCTCAGCGCTATTCCCCCACAACATTCCTTATTAAAGGCAAGGTGTGGAGACAGAGCCTTCCCAGCCTTTGAGACCTTTCTGCCCTTGGCAGCTGGCTGGGCACAACCTAGGAAGCTCAAGGCTGCAGCAAAAGCAGTTCCAAGTTTGACACAAACAGCAAGTCCCACTAAGGATTAGAGTGCATGTAGTTGTGGATAGTTGTATACTCATACACAACAGGTGGGAAGTCATCCCACCTGAGTGGTTATATCAAAAAGTTTTTCTACAGTTGTGTATGGATTAAAAAAAATACCTGCTGATCCAAGAAGAATGTCTTGTTGAATTTGTATTATTTTGTCTTATCCTAATTGCAACCTTACAAAATGTTATCAGCTACAACCAACATCCTTGCTCTAACAGACCTCTGCATTCTTGGATGTTTAAATTAATTGCCTCTGTCTCATCCAATTAATCTCCATTAACTATTTATTCATCTTAGAAATTAAATGAAAATATATTTCCTAGCAACTAAAACAGTAAGGTGATACATCTGAGAGGCAATTTAGCATTCATAAAGATTTGAGCATAGGACAGAAAGCTTTGGGACTTCAGTCTGACTCTTTCATCAGCTTATTCCTCCAGAATAAAGAATAATCACAAGCAAATGCTGTGACACTAAAGATGTAAAAGAGTTCTGAGCTCACAAAAATAGGACAAGAAAGTTAGATTAAAATAGATACACTTTTCTCAAAATCCCTGTGTCATTCACAGTGATGTATTTCACATAAAACCTTTTGCAAATTAGCAATCCCAGAGGGAGCTGCTTTCGCACCTGGACAAGAAGCACCCACAGGGAAGTACGCAGCAGCTGGTGGCTGACCACCACGTCTAGTTGATGAATACGTGACAGATAAAACAATTTAAATATTGGAACCACTACTGCCTTATTCATCAAGTAATGGTCCTTTGCTCATCTACCTGATTTCATCCTCCTCCCTCCATGTTTGAAATTGTCCAGACAGAAGGAAAGCTTTGGTCCAAGGTGAACTTGGACAGAGGCACCAGTCCAGCCTGAAGCACAGGCAGAGGGAGTCATGCAGCTCTTTCTGCTCCAGAACAAAATAGACCACCTCTTTCTTTTCTGCTGTTACCTCTTAAATGTTTTTCAGTGCTCTTCAGTACAAAACCCCAGAAGAAGTGATAAAACTCCACTGACTGATTCTTTTTTATATATGCTAGATACTCGCACCCCTGGCCAGAAAGCTGTTTGCAGGAGGAACACTTTATTAAAACTTACGTGGTACTCCAAAAAGAAATAAAACCCATTGTGTCAATTCTTCCTTGTGGAGTGTCTTTTCAAAACATCTTCTCCAGCAAGTCCAAGAAAGAGCTTGGCAGATGGCTTGTCTTTCACGACGGCTCTTTTTACGCCTGGGCCGATCAGTTCATCGAAGCACTGCGCCCTCTTGGAAGATGGATGGTGATAGCCATTTTCAGTGTGTAAGACCCAGAAAAT
Source organism: Dromas ardeola (assembly GCA_013398915.1). Taxonomy (NCBI): domain Eukaryota; kingdom Metazoa; phylum Chordata; class Aves; order Charadriiformes; family Dromadidae; genus Dromas; species Dromas ardeola. The sequence goes on from VYZM01009779.1 coordinate 326,251, forward strand.
GCAGAGGAGTTTGCAACCAATGTTAATTACACTGGTGATTACAGCAAATCTGCAAATTATTCCAAGTAACCAGGTGTGCTCCCAACACCGTGACTGCATCCATTCCAGCAAATTAAATGTGCGCAGGACTTCTCCTTGGCCTTGGGGGTGTGTGGCATAGGGCAGCCCACAGCCACCTTATAACTCCCTTGGCCTCCACGATGAGGTGGTGTCAGGCGAGCAGCATGTTGGAAATCATCCCCGGCCCACGCTACATCTAGACCTGTCTAAGAGAGTTCAAGTGACCCTGGTCAAAACGGTGGTAAGGACTTTCCCCATAAGATGGGTGATTACAGGTGCTGGAACCTGTGGCCTGACACTGAATTAATATGTAGACAATGTAGACAGCGAGCGTCAGGGACCAGGATTGCACCCAGAATTTTCTTCTCACTTTCCAAGTGAGGTATTAGTGGGTTGTGACCTGGCAGCATCATCCACCAGTCAGACACCTACTGAACTGGACTAGAGCTGACACGGCTGCTTCTGCATTCTTGTTCCTTTTCCAGAACAAACCCTACTATTTTAAAATGGCTATGTACTCTCAATCCCATCCAATCCAATCCCATCCAATCCCATCCAATCCAATACAATCCAATACAATCAAATACAATACAATACAATACATTGCAAGCTATTACAGGTGTAAAAGAGCAAATTCTGGATTCTCTGCTCTCCTGTCCCCGAGATGTATATTCTGAACTCTGGAAATAAATGTAAAAGTGAATCCATGATGGAACAATTTAGAGTTTTCTACTGCATAAAAATTGCATCAGTTTACAGCATATAAATTACACCAGTCTACACTTCCTCGAAGACTTTCAGTCAGTGGGCTAAGTTGAGAAGGGGTAAGTATGCAATACAGGCCTTTGGTAAATGGAGACAAACAGAGCCTGTCTAAGGGGCTATTTTAAAAAATGAGTTTTAAGGTGAGGCAGGATTTCACTTTTCATCTTTTGAAAAGGAGAGGTGGGGAAAGCAGGAAGGAGAGGTTATGGCAAGTTGAGCATCATTGCACTAGATTTCCTCTCTGATCTGTGGGGAGAGACAGGTACCCAGATTTACAGCACTCTGCATAGCAAGGCTTACATTCCCAATACATTTATTTCCTGATTTTTTTCCGAGAGGTATGGTGCAGTGAACACGACCTTGTAAAAGACATGAGACACAACAAGCGATTCAGTATTGACTGTTTTTCCAGGGAGGGGATGCATAAAAAGAGGTGCCTCCCCACAAGAAGCTGTTCGCTTGTGCAGCACTGAGGAAGCCAAACCCTAACGATGTCTCCCAAAACGTTGCCGGCGGGGGGGTGAGGGAGGACCAGGAGGCAGTGACTGCTCTGGGAGCATGTGGAAAGTGCAGCCACGCCATGCTGTTTGACGCACTCAAAACACTGTTCCCCTGCAAGCTATGACACCAACCGTCTTGTAATTATTAACCTTTGCAGACCAGGGTCAGTGAGGCTGCGGGATGGGTTTGCACTCCCTGCCTGGTCCTTGCCTCCCCACACAAGTTACAGTCAGGGCAGTTGCCACCATCCCTCGCCTTCAGAGCCTGCGGCAGGGACCCAGCCGCAGGGAGGTGGAGGAGACGCGGAGGAGGCAGGGCAGGCCCACCTCGCCTGGATCAGCTTCACACCGCGGCACACATGAATATGCAAGTTAAGTAGTATAGACCACAGCACTGAAATCATGTTGGCAGCTACTAATACAAATATATTCCCTATCACCCATACAGACGGCACCATTTGAGGGCAATGCCAATGTTTGCACATTTGAAAGAAATGTCAAATTGCTCTGGTTTCAAGTAAATTTTTCTTTCTTCTTTTAGGACAGCTGATTAGACAGCAGAAGCTGCCTAAATTGTTTCTGATTTAGGTGACATTTATACTCCAATAATGCTCAGGAAGCCTGACCAGCACCAGGACTGCGCCGTACTGGAACTGTGCAAGCAAAGGCTGGGCGGCTGCCAGCTTAGTTAATGGTTACTCCTGCCCTTCAAAACTTTTATTAATCTTTTTTTTTTTACTGGAAGGCAGCAATTCTATTTTTAGCCACATCTCTATTCTATGCACAGTTCATCTGCATGCCACATGGAATTAATATTTACCTTATCCTTAGCCGCAGTTAAGATGAGCAAGTGTCTTCTGGCCAAGTGACCCAAGCAGACCCCAGACATGAAACACTCACTTTTGTTTCTCAGCTTTTCCCTGCCACACAAGACAGAAGGCCAAGGGGGGGTCCTGTAAAACCCATGAGTTCTCTGGCTATGAAGAGCAGGTGGGTGTCCCCATGCAGATCTCCCTCCACTGGAGAGCAACCACACTTCTATGGTCCCCGTGCTTGGGACGGCACAGAGGAAGGCAGAGGCAAATAATTGGAAAATTCTGAGCAAGTTAGAGTTGTATTAGCTTTCCTACCAAATCCTCTGCATTACAGGGTCTCCATCAAGGCAATGGATGGCTGTACATTGGAGTCACTCCTCTGGAGTCACAAGATGTTTCTGCAGATGGCGTGGAGAGCACCTGAAGGCTGAGTAGCGCCTGAGTCAAGAATTTGCTCCAAAAGTACATGGCCTGTTACTTGTATAAAGAGGAAAATGCTCATCCCAGAATAATATCTTGCAGCTTTTGAGAAGGGGTGGCTTGGAAGAAGGACCAAGCGGATTGTAGGAGTAGTATGTCTGGCTACCTGCATCATCGACTGACTGGGGTCACTAGTTCCTTTTGAGTCTGGGTCATATGAAAGCACAGCTATTTTTACCTAATAAACCATGACCCAAGATAAAAATATCCTTGTTGTTTGAGAAGTGAATTGACACAGTCAATGACTGTCACTGGTTAGCATTGATGTGTAAGTGATGAGACCTAGAAGGGCACAAAACCTAACATGACAAAAATGACAGAATTTTTAATTTCTCATAGCCATAATTCACACTTGGAGCAACTGAGAGTGTTGCCTTCTGGGATATCTGAGATGAGGACAATGATGACAAAGAAGAGACTCTAAATAACAACCACAGAAACAGTGAAAATAAAAGCACTAGAGATTCACAGTTAATTACTTGTGGTCAGGGAACAAAATACTTGCACTTCTAAGAAACCAGTAAACACTTAAAAAAGGATTCATAGTGTTGTCAGATCACATCTTGTTGCTTAGTGACAATGTGACGTGACCTGACGAATCACTAAGCAACACACTGCCATTCATCAGAATAAATGTCCCCCATTTTCAGGAATATATATCTTCCTCACACACAACTGTACATGTACATACATAAACATGACACAAACATTTTCGTATCGCAGGAAAAACAGGAGCTCTCTTTCTTTTTTCTTGTTTTAAATTAGAAGGACAAATAATATCGACGTCAAGGTTGGTAGCAAGGTCTACTGCGTAAAACCATGCCCGTGAATCAGTACAAAGGCATTAATGGCTACAGGGACAGCAAAAATATAGCAAGCTGACATTTAAGAGGGAACTGTCTTTGTAATTAAACTGCTGATGTGCAAACCTACAACAGAAAAAGTGATCACAGTAATCAGCCCTAAACAAAGACTGAGAATCAGAACAAACACGTCAATACCTACAGGCAGGGAGTACATTAGAAATGATTGCCACTGCCAGTAATCAGTGCTTGGAAATGCTGAAGTTGTCAAAAGGGCTCTGCTTTTGGTGGCTGCACTTGCTTATCTATCTGTTCAGAGCACTCCCATGTAACTCCTTTCCACACTCCAGATGTAGGCAGCAGTCCAGCGGAACAGACTTTAAAAAAGATAAATTAGTACAGATGTCAGCTAAAATAGCTGAATAGCAAAGGAGTCTCGACTGTGTTTATAAGAGGGTTTGAGCTCTGCCCAAAGCCTTTGTGTCTCTGGGGAGACTGGACAGAATATCCGCATTGCTGGAAAGTACCCGCTGTGCACAGCAGTCTGCGTCCAAAGGGCATGGAGTTATTTATTCTACTTGCTTGAATCGTGGTATTACGGATGATGTATGAATTCAAGGTCAAAGCGGTTTGCCCCTTGCCACTGCTACTAGACCTTTTCTTTTGCTCCTTTGCTAAAAACACTCTTCTTTACCCGTGTGGAAGATGAGCTTTTTTAAAATAACATCTCTTCATGCTTTTATCCATTTTAACTCTTACTATGTCTAAACGTCTTCATAACTTTTAACATTGGTCCTCTAAAGAGAGCCCTGGGAAAACACACAAGAAATAACGTAGGCTTAGACTCTGTTTTCAGAAGCAGAAGCACAGTACATCTCCCTCACCCAACCTGGAAATGTGAAGAGTTGATTTCATAGATGTGTGGGTAAAAACAGCTGTACTCGCCCTGTGCAACTCCTGCCAGAGCTGTCTCTTGGAGAAGATGACTGCTGAGCTCAGCTAGAATGAAGGATTCAAGGAATACCCAGGATTCAAGGAATACCCATCTTCAAAAAATTTACTGTAGGGGCCCTGGTTTTCACTTTGTCAGAAGCATAAGGGAATGGGGGTGTTTTGGGTTTAGAATTTTTCCCTCCCTTCCCAGAAAGGACTTTTGAACACTCCACCTCAAAAAGAAGAGGGGGAAAAGGGCAGAAGTGATCATCCTTTTCAACCAGTTCTGACACTGTGTAATGTAGGCTGCATTCTCGCCAGCCTCACACCTGGCACACCGGAACTTTGTCATTAAAAGCACTTTCTGGAATAAAAGACCACATCCAGAGACTGTATCAAAGTCTTCAGGAAAAAAAAAAAAACAACAAAAAAAACAAAAAACAACCAAACAACATTCCGGTATTTGCTAAGAAGCAATCAAGAAAGCTTGAAAGGGCTCTGAACTACAGTCTGTAGCCAGATACAATCTCTTCAGACAGCCTGTTCGGCAAAGAGAGCTAATGTCGCAAAAAAAAAACCAAAAAGAAACTGAGTTATCAAAGAGGGATGTGAAGCTAAAGCAAAGTCTGCCAACCCCCCTAGAAACTAAAATCCCCAGTTTTTCCTTCAATTTGAGATACTTGAAGAGGGCAGAAAAAAATTACAAAGGATTATGGTTTCTGGTACGATAGCCTTTTCATTTAGTTCAAAGTACTTAATGATAGTTTGGATGTAGTGCCATTTTTCTTCTTGTTGCAGCTGAGTGTTTAGTCCTAAAAGACAACCCTCACTTGTGTCTATAGCAAAGAACAGAGCGATCAGAGAGTCACCCAGAAAAGGATAGTGAGAATGGGGAGAGAGAAAAAAAAAGTCTTTTGAAGCTGTCACTACGTTAATAAAGTAATCTCACCTCTAAGAAAAAGGGATAAAACCTTGAGCTGGTCCCAAAGGACAAAGCTACATGCAGATTTCACATTCTTCGAACATCAGAGGTGGTGGTTATGGCCTAAGGTCCACCATGGATCCATCCCTGCCAGATTTCTGCCTGTTCTGCATTTACTTTTTGCCACGTCCTTTGCTATTTGGCAAGGCACATCTCTAAAACCTTTTTAAGATCAACCGGAACCACGTATGCCAAAATCTCCAGTCCTTACCGCTAAGGAGCCCTGTATGGGAAAAGCCTAAAGCACAAAATTAGCAAGGGCAGTGGTGCACATACACACCCTATCTTGTGCCGCATCTCAGCCTACAGCCCAAAAAGCAATCAAGCCTGCTCTCAGCCAACTCTAGAGCTGAATTTGCCCTGTCGTTCCTCACGGGAGACAAAGGTTGACCAGGAAATGCTGCGTAGTTGACATGAAAATAAGAGTTTTAAACTGAAGTGTCCTTCACTGCAGTCTCTCCAGCTAATTTAGATCAGGTTGGCGTGAATGACAGAGGAAACCTACTATTATTTTTCCTCCTGACAGTACAAGGGTTCTAAAAATTACATGCTTCTAATCCCTCATTAGTTGGCGTTTTAAATTCCCTGGCTGTGTAGCTTGTGCTCAAGGAGAAAGTGACAAGAGAAGAGTTATAATCCCTGTGGCAAGAGCTGTCACCAAATACCTGCTGGGTGATAAATCCACTAGGCTTTTTCAACTAGCTTTTTTTCATGCTTAAACTTCAGGGATGCTACTCAAAACAAGGAAAAATAAATGAAAATGACACACAATCTAAAATTCATGGCATGTAGCATGACCTGTTTATACCAACTGATATGTGATGTGTTCAGTCTTTGAAAGACCCTTCACATCATAGACTAGAAAAAGCAGGGATTGACAAGCTATATATTTTCCTAAATTGTTTTTCTCCCTTTCTCTCAGAAAATGTAGCTTGCAGCACTGCAGCTTGCTTAAAAACTGATCTTCCCCTGTAATTGACACCAAGACAAAGCTCTCTATGGAGATGTCCAACATATTAAAATGAAACTAATAGACCAAGCGTCATATTTAATAACACTCTCAAATTATATTAAGTTCAATACTCAGCAGAACCAACTTGCACTAACAACAGGCAGGCCAATTGCAAATGATTGAATTTTGCAAACGAACAAGCACAAATAAAAAGCAAAGATAACATCATCAAATAGATTTTAGCTTGTTAAGCTGATAAGAACTATGTTGTTTCCAATATTTCATATTGCATTGCATTTGTCACGCATTTAGTAAAAGTTATGGTGCCATAAGCAACATGACACCCACTGTGCACATTGTCATCATGCCGACACAAAGTGGAGTCTAGTACCAGGCTGATGCTAGAAGAAACGGTTACTGGACTTTGAGTCAGAATCCTCTCTTTAACTCAATTCAGGGAAAAACTGGTAGGGAGTTTATGTAGTTTTCAAGTATAATCACAGAATTGCTGAGGTTGGAAAGGATCTCTGGAAGTCATCCAGTCCAACCACCCGGCTCAAGCAGGGCCACCTAGAGCCAGTTGCCCGGGATCAAATGTGAACAGTAGGCACGCACAGTGGAGAATAAAAAACATTGCATTCCCAAACATACATTTACCTACCGTACAGGTAGAGTCCAAGTGGTGACAGGGTCAGCTTTCTCAGGCTGTGCTATCATCTGCCTTTGACCTTGCTTGTGAGCAGCCAGCCCTTTGGGGAGCAGGGAAGGTTAATCACCTGTATGGGCTGGTGTTCCCCCTCGTTGCTGAACATGACAATGAAGATGTCAGATATCGTTTCCTTGATTAAATGATCTTATCATCAGGCACTGAACAGTGCAAGTTTTCACATGGACCACTATGCCACCCGCATATCCCCCAGTCTTGTTATTGCCAGCTTGAACTGGAAACCCCAAACTCAGAGTTTCTCAAGGTCAAAGAGGATTTTGCAGGCACTGTGCAAGAACTGGATAACAAATAAATTCAAACCTTTAGACTTTACACAACAGCTTGAAATATCTTATAGCTAAGATAAATGAAGTTTTGACAACTGATGCATCATCCCTGTACTATTTATAGAGTACCTTGTGCTACAGAGTCTTTAAGCTCTCTACAGGGTAAAACACACAAGCATAACAGCATTAGTAGGGCTTGGGAACAATTTCAGTCTACCCTGTGAAGAGTTTTTCTGTCCTCTGATTAGTTAGTTATCCCCTTGAAAAGCCATTGTATTTTTATACAGCTTTATGACTATTATACATAAACATTTTCAATTCTGTCATTTCACAGGGTCTCACATCTCTCAGTAGCATGAGGACTGGAAACAATATAGACAAATCTGGAAATTTGCTGATACTGACTGCTGTGAATAGGGTAGGCACAACCCCCTTTGACAAAAAGAAAATAAAGTTTCAAAGCATCTCTCCTTGCAGCTTCTGGACTCCCAAGGAATTGATCACAAAGGGAAAACAAGAGTCTCTAGTAAACCGTGTTGGGTGGAAGGCTTACTGCTGCTATGGTCAGTGAATAATGAGTGTAGTAGCACGGAAATAACGTGTACTGTCAGTAAGGCAGCGTCTGAGCATTCCCCAGCAGGAATAGTCCAACCCAATACTACAGATAGTACGAGAATCTGAGTATAGGAGAGGCTCTGAAGGAGACACATATACACATATCCCCCCATATATATTTTTTTATATATATAATCTATCATTATGGTATTATTGCATTATTGGATTATTCTATATATATTAACACAGTTCCTGAACCATTACATTGAAATCAGAACTGTTCATGAAGCAGAGTGCTAGAGTCAGAGCAATTTCCATTCCTAAGTTCAGAGCGCACACCAGGAAAATGCACGAAACAATAACATCAACAAGAGGAGTGAGCTACAGTAATGCAACTTGCTTTTACCAAATGACCATTAAAGAACCAAATTTAATGGTGTTCATGAAGCAATTTCCTCTTCTTGCCTGAACATGTGCCTTTCCTCTGCTGAAGAGCCTTTCTGAATACTGACTGAGTCCCCTCTGAAGTCCAGAGAAAGACTTCGGTGGCCTTTGCACTGAATAGATTGCCTAAAGAGCACTAACAGATGCACTGATTTAAAGTCTATAGTCACAGATTCAGAAGGCGGCAGCAGTTTCCCATAGCTGATAGTTTATTACATTCATTTCAGCAACACAACCAGAAAGAGGAGAGCCTTCTTCACAGATCAGTGGAAAATGAGGTTCTTCATGAGCCCTTTTCACTCCACTGAGTAACATGACCACCAAAAAGATGGGCTGGGATTCATCTGAGCCACGACTATGTCTGAGACAGTCACTCCATGCTGCCTTTTAAGTCAGTTCAGAGGGACAGGCACTTTCAGAGGATGACTCAGCTGATCTGATTTACATACCTGCCTCAGGATGACATTCATTGTCTCTGTTGTCTGGAGGATGTTTACTTCTGTCTTTTGACCATAAAGTAAACTGGCTAAGGTCTACTGCAAGACCTTTTGGCTAGTAAATAGTGTGGTCTAGCAATGATACACAGTATAGCTTGCAGTTTGTGAACAGTTACCACATGGCACACTGAAGATTCCCAAAGGACATTAGCACTATAAAAAAACACAGCTGGGCAGGAAAAAAGTAGTCAGCTCCTCTCCCAGTGCAAAAGGGAAGTGCTTCCCAAATACCCAAGGTACTGGTCTCTGACAAACAATGCTAATTGATTTGCAGAAAGGTTGAACAGGACACTCTCTCCCCGGTAACATAGCAGTGGAGGACAGAGCTCAGAGCTTTCCTGACAAATTGAAAATACACTTAAAAAAGAAAAAGGATGCTCCTCTCCAGAGGCAAATGCGCGTTACTGCACCCAGTCAAGAACGACCATTAACAAATACAAAATGGGAAACTACTAGCTACACAACCACTGTGCTGGAGTGATCTAAGGATTTGTGCAGAGCAAGAGCTGAACTTGAATCAACAATGTCCCTTCTGTTGTGAAAAAAGACACCACTATGCTTGAATATAAAAACAGAACTGTAACTTGAAGATATAGAAGGTCATGGGCACTGCGATTCAGAAGGAGGTGAACAGGCAGAGCAACAGGAATGGTCAGAGGTCTATAAAGCACATCATATGAGGAAAGACTGAATGAAGTGGGACTGCATACCCTTAAGAGAAGGCTGAGTGGAACGCAATGAAGCTTTCAAGAGGATGCTGCAAAGAGGAAGATAACAATCTTTTCTCCAAATCCACATTGGGCTGGACAAAGAAAAATGGACTTAATTTGCAGAATAGAAACAGACAACAACTGAGGAAAATCTCTGTAGCAGTAAGCACAATACAAGAGTAAAATATAGGGAAGACTCTACTACCAGAGATATTCATAAGCATGTCAGACCCAGACATGGCACAGGCACAGGAGAAGGCCAGAAGACCTCACGTGTCCTTTTCAGGCTTCCACAGTGCTCAGAGCCTGTGGTCCCTCTCATAGATAATCAGTATTAAGTGACAGCCTCCTCACGGGCATTTCTTAGAAGACGGCACGGAAAGTGACAGCTTCTCTGAAGGACAGAGATCGCTGTGGGACACTCACGGTGTCATGAAAAACTTACTACGAGCCCCTTGTTACAGCACCCCTCACACAGCACCCCTCTTCCCCAGGTCCTCTATGGAGAGTGTGCTACACACTGAGCCGCTCCACCCGCAGAGGTTAGCTCAGGTCACTATTTATTCTGCTACTGGTGAGACTCTTTCATTGGCTTTTGACTGGAGTAGAAGGATTCAGATAAATAATCACCACAGACACAAAGTATGTAGAAACAGATCCCACAGTTCCGAAATAATCAGTTCAGAAATAGCTTGGATTGCAAAAAAAAAAAAAAAAGCCCCACAGAAAGCAACATAAAAACAAACACAGTACAAACAGATGGAAAAACACCTCTCTACAGTGTTATTTGACACTTCTCCATTAAAACATGAAAGTGCCTTTGAAGTACAATGTTAACTGCATACATTATCACATAATAAAGGAATGAATAAACAAATGTTGGGGCTTTTAAAAAAATGTCTGCTGGAGATGCATTTCTTGCTGAAAATATCATTAATCAGCAACTTCACATCCTCGGCTTCCCCGCAGACGGAGCTGCAGCTCAAGGCAGAGCAGGTCTTGTGAGCCACCTCCTTCACTAACCACAGCTTGAGAGATTGCCCTCGTCCATTGCAAACATCCCTGTCAACTGCAAGGACTCCTGGTAGGGGAAAATGTGCTGGAAAAGTAAATTTTTGGGCTGTTTTGTTAATTCATACTACCACCTGGAAATAAACAGAGACTACTCCAGTGCATTATGATGAACCATGTCTTTATGGGCCATAAACCACAGCCTGAAAGACCATTCTCTGTCCTGAACCCAAGTCTGATATTGCAACCAGTCTCCCCTAACTCCATTTCCTATTCCAGCATGTCCAGACCAGTAGTTTTGGTAGATGGACAATTTCCCCTTCCTTTGTTTGGCCTTTTCCTCACCATTAGAAATGTAGAAATTCAGACCATCTGTTCTTGGTGAGAGAAAATAAACATTCATGTTTACTTGCAAGTTGCTGTTGCTTTGCACAGAAAAGAAGATGAAGGCACCATCAGCTGAAGACAACGGCAGCTCTCCAGTTCAGGATCCATACTACAGCTCTTATATAGCAACAATGATTTTACCAATCTTCCATTTTTCAAGGCGTGTAACGTTCTCAAAAAAAAAAATTCTAACTTTTTTGAGGAAGATGCCAGGAAGAGGGAGGAGGTAACTTTGGGTCTGATTTCAATTTGATTTGACCTTATATGACCAGTTAAACCACACACTATGCTATTATTTAATATTCACTTGACATTAGTGTCAATGATTGTGCAAAGTGTAAGACAGCAGGAGACCTGCTGTAAGCTGCAGCATCTGACTCTGACCCGTTCCCTTGGGCCTAGGTAAAATTATCCAATACACCATCCTTTGACACTCAAAAAAGGCTTAGGAAGTTCCTACCCCTTCCCATCTCTGTGCTGCAACTCGCTTTCTTCTCAGCTGTGGCAGGGTGCCTGCGGGACCACGCTGCAAGCTGGAACTATGAAAATACAGGGTTTAAAAAAAAGCCCACCTAGGAGAAAGTTGTTTCCATTATTTTAATCCAGAATGTTTCCATCGAGGGCTTGATGCACACCCACAGGCCCTGACGGGGCAGTGTAACCGGGCACCCAGACGGCGTGCGGTCCTTCCTGCAGGTACCAGTCACCCCGACCCAAGCCCCATCACACCCCAGGAGCCAGCCCGCTCTCCTGTGCCAGCTTGGCCAGATCCTGTAACAAATGAGGAAAGCCAATGTGATGTGGGATTAGATAATCTTTAATTTCTAATCAAATTTGCAGGCAATCCAGTGAGTTATTCAGCATCTCCTATGTCAGTAATTTACCATAAGGAGAAGCCTGAGCAGCAGAGCTCTGTGGGATCGAGGCCGGCTGCAGCACAGGAGGCACAGCCATCCTGGGTCTCAGCAAGAGCTGAAGCCTGCCATCACAAGGGGTTTGTGCTGATGAAACCAGAGGAGAAGACACAGCGACAGAGATGGTCTGGGGCACTGGCCTGGTCTTCCCCTCCTGATCCCAGCACGAGAGCAGGAGCACAAGAGCACCTTCAAGGAGGAGAGGCATTGTGCTGCAGCCAGGCAGCGTCACGCTCCTCAGCTCGTCCTCCCTTCCCTCTGGCACGGGGTAGAGCCCCCTCTGAGAGGGCACGGAGGCAGCCACCCCGCTGCAGCTGCCATGCTGACTGCTGGTGGGGCAGAGGAGGAGGACAGCCCTTCTCCAGTGCACAGTCCCTGCCCCTTCCCAACACAACCGTCTCACACCAGGCAGCAGAGAGGAACATGTGTCCACTGACTTCCAGACTCCAAAAGGCATCATCTGTCAGCATTTCACACTTTCGGGGAATTCTCTTCTGGATTTTAATTCATAATTTCTTTAAAAGAAATATTTTTTTTTCACTAGAAAGGTGTGACAGTTAATCAAGCTGCACGATTAAAAGGTTCACATTGTAATGACTGATGCTGTTTCAGGGAAATAAAGACCTGAAGGCCTTCACCCTTTTGCCTCCCATACCATGTCTACCCTGGAGCCTGCTGATCACCCCCATCCCCTCCAGGCACTGGCAGTCTCTTTTCTGTGCATTATATTCAGTCTATTTCATCTTGCCAAACTTGTGTTCCCTGCAGTGTGGCAACACGGTCCATGAAAGCCCTTTTACCTCCTAGAGAATTAAGCTAACCTCCAAAGCAGTGATCTCCACACATGAATCAAAAAAAAACCACCCCAAAGAGCAGTCACCAGGCTCAGTTAGAGCTTTTCCACCTGCCAGCGTGACGGCCATACCTCTGCTGGCCCCGCGACGTGGGGCTGCTCACCTCTGGATTGCCTCACCGCTTAATCGCTGCACATGGCACAGCGGGGAATGTATTTGCACTATTTCAAAACCAGATAACCACTGAGTTATGAAACTGAGACATGAAAATAATTTAACAGCCTGCCTGATTTTTCTGGTGAATGCAAATACTTAACCCCACAGGTTAGTGGCATGGTGTAAGGTGAAACAGGTGAGGTCACGACCACACCATGCTGTTGGTCCTGGCCCAGTTTCCTATGTGTTGACTTGCATTAGTATATGTATAGCCTGGACCGAGCCCAGCCAGCACTCCAGGCTCCCCTGAGCTACCCCCAGGGGCAAAAAGGAGATAAACGACTCAAACTCCTTGTCTCCATCAACTCAAGCTTTATCTCAATCCCAGCTACCAAAGCCAGTATAGACGTAGACTATACATTGGCCGGGTCTGATCTCCATAAAGCGCAGAGCTCTACTGACACATCACCAGAAAAGCTCCAGATTTTCACATTAATTTGTGCAGAGCCACAGGGTCTCTTCGGATTTGTGGTTTTCGTGGTGTGGGACTCTGGTAGGTGATGAGTATGGCTCATTCTTGCAAGGTCCTACAGGTTCTAAATTCCCTGGATACTGAATTCAGTGGATACTGAATAGCTTCTGCTGCTGGCAGGATGTAGCCTTTAATGCAAGGCTTTACAATCACATGTCCTGAAGCTAAATAGAGGCTAAATGACCAGTCAGATAAGTCTTCAAGAAATATATTCCTATTTCAGATTCAAATTCCTCCACAAAAGAATGTAAAACATAGAAATAAAAAAGTGCTGAAACCCATTGTTTAACTGGTGGCTGTAATACAGTCTGATAAAATGTCCAGTACACTTTTTCTTGGAAATATTATGCACGTTATACATATGCATCATATAATGTGTGTATACAATGCATATTATATATTTATTATATAATATATGTGTGTGTGTTTATGTACATACACACATCTGAAAAGTCCAAAAGTTAGAAAAAAATTATCTACTACATAGCACTATGAATCTCATAAAGATCGCAGCAACAACAAAAAGGTAAATATAGAATGTGCCTAAACAAAATACAAGCTTCAGTAGAACAAGTCCCAGCAGTCCCAGCACCTTCGTAAGAGAATAAGTACCTTCAAAATGGAATTAAATCCATGAGAAAAATAAACTGCTTCCCCTAAACATCATCACAGCTATCACTGACAAGATGCATATAGATGCACAAGTCATGGAAGACAAAATCTAAACACATATTCCAAGCTTAGTAAGAGGTATTAAGAATACATAGATGAAAAAAAAGACATCAAACAACTGCAGACTCTCCATCGGCCATGTATGAATTGTCTCTATCTACTACAGATAGAGTATACATTTTTTCCTTGAAAATATAACTTTCCTTCTTGAAGCATGCTGTTTCAGGCTTAGCGTCATTATGAAAGTGTTACATTTTGTGCTTTGAAAAAAGCATGGTGTCCTGGACCCTCCATAGGTGCTTCAGCTAGACTCCTCTTGTGCTGCTAACATGAAAGCTTAGAATATGTGGCCAAGAAATTGAGATAATTTGAAGGTGGCTTGTGTCTCTTAGATAAATAATACCTGGCATTATCGCAAACTAATGGCAAGATGATTTGGAAGCCCTCCCTATTACTGTGGCTAGGGGGATTCGTAACTACACACATGTGCAATTTTTACCATAAATGTAAGAGACATTTCTAGGTGGAAAGTATCCCATACTCATCATGTGCCATTTTCTGGTGCCTTCCTCTGAGGCATCTGCTACTAGATGGATCCACGCTACTGCATGGATCTGGAATACGCTGATCTTGGTTCCTGTCCAATCTGGCAGCTCTTGGGTTCTGGCAGCTCTTTGTTCCCCTCCTAGCTCTGTGTAACTGCTGCTTTCATCTGTGTTTTGTGGGAGAGAATATTTCTTTCTGAAGAATTAGCCACCTCTTCATGTTGAATCTGTTGCAATGTCAGCACCCCCTCCAGTAGGGTAAGGAAATGTAACAGCCAGTGATGCCACAAGATCAAGTGCTATAATATATGTTCCTATAAATATATTACTTTCAAGTGCAGAACATCCAGGCACACCTTAATCTTTCTCCTTTATGTGAAATGCATGGTGCTGAGACTTGGATTCTCTTTTTCCCTGACTGATGCTCTCTCACATGTCTTACAGAGTCTTAGGCTGCTGCCAGCCATGAAAGCAGTCATTGGTAAAACCGCACAGGCTGTTTAGCTTCATTTCCTTTTGCTGAGAGCACACAGTTTGATGTATATTTGTTTTGTTGCGTGCTTCAGGTTTGCTAGTAAAGCTGGTTGACTTGGGGTTCTCTGTTCCAGTTCACTTCTTAACTTTTTGCCTGTCAGTTTTTAATATCATGCTAAGCCGATTTACTGTAAAGAAATGAACCAACACGCACATGCATGCTGATGAAGAATAGACATTTATCCTATGGTAACAGCCATTCTTCAGAGGTTTTGCCCACGTGTATGCAAGAAGAAAACGTTTTTAAGAAAAGCATCTCCTGATGCCCACTCCCAAAATGGCAGTTGCATTGCTACAGGTCAGGTTGAAAGAAGGCTGCTGAAACATGTGCCCTTTTTTCTTGGCCAAAGCTACCTTTTAACTTTCCTTATGAGGACATCTTCTACTACATTGTGATTTTCTGAACTGTTTGGATGGACTCTTTACCTCCCACTAAACTGGAAAACTGGTAGTTACATACACATTTTTAATAGATTAATATATATTACGCAAACTTTGTTTTACAGATAGTAGTGTATCAGCTTCTTAATATACAGATAAGCAGTTCATGTTTCATCCATTTACAGAAAAGCACGAGTTATGGTACGTGGTGTCACTCTTCAGCTCTCTCTAGGACGTTCTTTCTCCATTGACCTAGGCTGAGCCTGCCTAGTTATTTCAGTTAAGCCTTTTAAGTTAAGTAACATGAAACTGGGGTTTTATCCTTCTAGACAGAATATAAGGATGCCCTGCCCTAAGATCTAACTCTCTTCAGTTCTTGTTATCAAAGTGACACCCACTAAAAAGGCAGTGCCTGTGGAGAAATGGTACAACAATGACAACATAAAAGGTTCAATTAGGCTGAACGTTGCTTAAAAGTCTGCTTAACTTCAATTTTAACATACTATTTATTTCAGTATATCTTTTTTCTTAAATCAGTTAATGAAAGCATTTATGCATACAAGTGAAATTGTTTAATTGAAAGATCAACCTGAAAAACAATATTTAGCAGATTTCTGCAATCTATGTGCTTCTGTTCACACAAGAAAAATAAGTTTTCTGCTGTTGCATTTGAGGTACGAAAGCCTGTAGAAGTGCCACAATTTTGGGGAGCTTTTTGATATTATTGAGATAGTTATTCTTCAAAGGTCAAACACGGCGCCTTTTTCTAAGACAAGCCTTGTGACGCAGACTCATACATTCCACTCAACCTCAACACACCATATTCTGCATAAAAAGCTCTTTCTGTGCCTGCTGATTTGCTAAAGAATTAACTCTTTTTTCAAAAAAAAGTGGTTAAATCATCCCACAGATCTTTGGCTTCCTATTGTCTGTTCGCCATAGCAAATTATTTTTCACTACACACATTAAGTCATAAACATTGAAGTATATGGAATCTGTTGCTTCTCATTTTAAGGATGTATCTAAACATTTTGAATAGAGTGTGAAATAAATGTAAATAGTTTTTAGGTACTTAATTCTATTCAGCATTATCTCTATTTACATAAGTCTTTAAAAACTTTTAAATCTCAAGCAGGAAATCTTTGCTTAACATACACTGATTATTTTCCATAGTCAAAAGCCATTTCAGATCCTTTCAATTACAGGGTGTAGAGGAGACTTGCCTCAACATTTCTATGTATTCGTGTTAACAAAATAAAAGAACTCCTGTCCTGGTAACTCTAAAATTCCCTTAGTAGATAAGGAAAAGCAACTGAAGAATTCTGATGCAAAGCTTTCAAAGTCAAATGATGAGTTGCCCACAGGATGTTTTCATGACAGAAGACAAGCAACTGGGTGGAAGTAAATATTCGTTCTCTTTCTCTAGCTTCATTGTTGTCTTAAAAATAGTCATACAATGGATGATTTCCCTTTCAACTATTTAGCAAAAAGCTATGAAAAGCATTTTGACATTTAATGGTTTGAAGAATCATTGACCACAAAAGGAAGCATGCATTTTTCAGTGACCCCTTTAATTGCTTTCTCAGTTGAAAAAAAATAACTAATCTATTTTGGCAATAACTCCAGTTTCCACTGTATTATTTTAAATGTGGATGAATCTTAGAAAATAATACTATTTAATTTCCTGTCATGATCAAGTGATAACTATATGAAGGCCTACAGATATTCAGAGACATCTGGTATTCTACAATGCATTTTTCTTGCTTCTGCACCAGTCATGATGTTGGTTTTATCAGCAAAATAAAAAAATATTTCAGGAGTTTCATTCTTAGAAGTAAAAATATATTTATAACCTCCATTTACAAGCTGTCTTTCATCTGACAGTCCTTCTGCCTTTACTGATTAATGCAAAATCATATTATCATTTATATCGTAAATTGCAAAGTACCCTTTTAGATGCAAGGGAGTATCTTTCCTTATTAATGGCATGTAACCATTGCAGTCATTATCACAGTCACGGTCCATGCAAGAATGCAATTCAAAGAACCAAGCATACAGGAATAATATTTGGGCACAAAGTTAGGTGATGATCACTTTGACAGCTCTGTGCCTCTGCGTGTTGAGTGAATAAGCCCCTAATGTTGTGTCCCACACTGCTACTATTTACTCCCTGATGATATATGTGATGGATCTTCTTTAGCTAACAAAAGTTGGGGTATTCAGATAACACTAGCTGTAATTCTTTTGAGTAGACTTCAGCTCTCCTGTAAATTCATCCCAGTGTATCACTTTGTGTTTCGCAGGCAGGTGAACATATATCCATAGAGAGTCAGAGAAATTTAGGATGCACTCTTTGTGCATACCCATAAATCATGTTTGAGATCATACATACAACTTTATTTCAAACAGGATTGCTAGGAAGATGAAACAGCCTTCAGCAAACATAACTCAGAACTCCCTCCAGAGGAACCACTTGCACTGCTTCTCTCAATCACTCCCAGATCTTCATCTTTTTCTGACCAGGCTCTTCAATCTCCACACTGCAGACTTCCAGCAAACTCTTAGTGAGCCCCTGATATTAGGCTTATTTGTGAGTGTCTTCCTCAGTTCTTCACCGATTCAGTCCTGGCCGGCATGGTAAACTCCAAGGGAAAACTTCTGTCTGTGTAGTTCTACCACAGGGCTCAGAGCCTTTCCCTCTTCTATAGCTTTAGTGCTAAAAGTGCTCTTCCTGCCAGTACAGAGCAGCTCACAACAGTTCACTATCCTTCTTTTTCGAAGTTGCTAAATTTGCATGAAAATTTCCACAGAGCACTGATGAGGGGTCTACCTGGGGATGATCAAGGCCAGGCCAGAAAGAGTTAATACGTTATTGGAGTTAAAAAACTTTTTCTGTACCTCCAAACCATCTGGCAACAAAATATATAATGATCGTGTGTGGCAGGTATTTGTAGGCTAAAAGAAAACACTTTCATAAGTCTTTTTGCTCTGAGTACAATCTCATTAATGCTATTCATAACATGTTTAATAGTCAAACCAGAAACACAAAGCCGTGTTTGTGATTCTTGCCACTGACGTGCATTTCAGTGATGTCCAAGGACAGCTCAAGGAGAAAAAAGAATTTTTGAGATTTTTCCTAAGTTTTTGCTGTGACCCTGGGTCTCTACTCTGAAAACAAGGCTTAATCAATATATTGTTTACCAAGGGTCTGAAAAGTTGGGTTGACTCAACCCACCTTTTACTCATGCAACAGATGGAGTGATGACTCATAGAAAAAGGGAGAAGTAATCACCCTCAGGGACACTTCAAAAAATAAGGCACTGCTTAAACTAAGGGATGTGTAGTCATCCAACAGCTCTGCCCTTGTTCTACATAGCTGTCACTAAAAGTTAGGCAGGAGGAAAGCAACAGTCCTGACTGACATTAAGAGAGGGATCCATAAAAAGTAGCTTTTCCCTGGGAAGGCTGGTCTCTCAGGATCACAGCCACATGTCAGTGAGGAGGGATGCTTTATCATGGGACAGTTCACAGAACCAACATCAGGCTTCTGTTTCAGGACATCAGTGTCTCTAAGGTAAATTTTGCCCTTGTCCACATGCCTTGAGCACGTGTTCCAGGAAATGAGTGCATGTGACCCATCTTTGAGAAGGAAGCCATCATTTTCTGGAGTTTGTAAGGTATTTCTTTGCTATTTATTTTTAGTGATGAGTTTAAGAGCACTAATCTAGATTTTACCATACCAAGAAACAGGCGTACAGCAGTCAAAATGGATAGCACAATGAAGGCAAGGTGATCTCGCTGTGTTTTCTGGAAAAGGAAAATCCTCATGAGGTTTTCAAGGTCTTTGCCTCTACTTCTGCCGTGATTTATCCACTTTCCGAACCTTTTCACGGGACAGTATTGGATTTGTCATGAACTACTATGCTTAGTAGGAGAGGCTCAGAGACTTGACTGATTGCTAAGGACCATTCCTGAAAGCAGTCCTCAATACCTGAGTAGAGGTGTCCCCACACCAGCCAAATGGCTTAAAACACAGACTCAGGGCTTCATTTGGTACAAAAACCTTTTTATATATATATACACATATATATATATATAAAAAAATATATATATGTATGTTTTATGGTTTTATCTAAGCTTCTGAAAGGCAGAACATTGCAATGAGGTCCTACAAGAGCATAGAAGTTAAGAAAACAGCAATTATAATTAATTTCAGTGGGAATTGCAAATAGTGGTGACCTTTCTGCATTCAGAGTGCTGTCTGCATGCTCAGATCTAAGAGGATGAGCAGAGCAAATTCGAGTGCCTAAATCTGCAAAAAATCGCATGAGGGTTTGGCGCAGCCCCGCGCAGCTGCCAGCTGGAGATGTCCCCACCACTGGGAGAAGGGAGGCAGATACTGCGATGGGAGCCCAGGAAGGGGCTTCAGGACACAGCACCCGTGGGAACACATGGCAGCTCACAATGAGCCAAAGTCATCCCAACATTTATAAAACTCTTTAACATGTCTGTAACCCTAGTTGGGCAAAAGGATTTAAAAATTCTTCATTCCAGTGAAGGGCAGAAATGTTAGTAATGTAGATAGCCTGTAAAAGTCCCAGAAATGCGCTAAATTGGTATTAATTATCATAATGAGCTAAGAAATGTACAAAAGCATCCAGATGTTGAGTGAACACTGTGCTCTGTCACAATTTATTACGCTTGTTTAAAAATTCTTAGCTGAATGAATCAAATAGGAAAAAGCCTCATCTGTTAAGCAGTACACGTATCACAGTAAAAATACCGGTTTAATTGGGGGAGACTGGAAACTATGTGAAAAATAAAATAACGTACATTTTATAGGAAGGTCCATGTATGCTACTGCATGGATTTTCTCATATCTAATGATTGCTGAGATGAACTCAAAGAGGCCAAAATCCACCTAAATCTCAGCGACCAGTTAATCTGCTTTGTGCTGTAAAACGGGGGCTGCCTCTTCCACCAGCAGAGATGTCAGGGCAGAGATTTCACCACTGATTTTTCACAGGCTGATAGACTACACAATGCCTTGTCGTGCATACAGGCTCTTTTAGGGAAAGCGTGGAGCTATATCTGTGCTACGCCAACGTCCCGCTCTGATTGCAAGGATCTTTCTCGGTGGGGAGCAACCCATGCACCACCACACTAAGCTGCAAGCCAGACACCTTTACGCAACTGTTACAGTTGGGGGAGAGTGAGAAAGAAAAACTGCTAAAGATTTCCTTTTTTTTCCTGTAACAAAATCAACCTGTTATTTTTTTTACATGTTTAAGTCGCTTTTTTTGATGTACACACACCCACAAGCCAGCTGTTAAGAGAAGTGCCCTGTGCAGAAGGAATATGCTGTGGTTCTGCCGGTTGCGAAGGAGAAATGCACAATTGGGTCATTTTTACTGAAGTGCAACCCTGCAAATTTCCCATTTTGAATAGACAGCAATCAAAAGGCGGCCTTCAAGGTTTCAGATGTGCTGAAGCCCACACAAGGCGAAAGGGAAATAATCCTTCCATTTTGATTGTCAGTTTTTACACCTCGAAACACACCAACGTACTATTCCTGGGCCACATAGAAAGAACAATTCTTCTGGTGAAACTGTAAAGATCCCAAATACAGAGGGCCTGAACTGCCACTTACACACACTGGCAGACACCAAAAGCAAGTCCACTGGAGCCTCTCCTTTTGCCCCTTCATTCTCTGTACAATGTCATGGAGTTTCTAAACTGGGAAGAGGTCACTGCCTCCAGCAGTGGTCCTGCCCTTGGAGCACAGTGATAACATGGCTTGTCCCAAAAATGTTTTAGATACTGGAATTATCAGAGGTATTCAACCAGTCCCCAAATAATAAAAAAAAAGCTGAAGGGAAGGTGATTGCCCATCTAACCAATAACATGGATATTCATGGTGTTCTCACCCCATCTCTTGTCCTGGGAGAGTTTACACGAGCTGTACCACCCTGTCCAAGGACACTTCTTACAGGACAGCTGCGTCTCATGGAGAACTGTTCAACTACCAGGCAAACGTGAGGATGGCAGTTTGCTTTTAGGAGTAAACGGCCAGCACTACACAGAAGGCTTGAGGCCACTGACCAAGACCTGCCTTGAATTAAGATGGCATGTTGTCTCCTGCACCAGCTGCAAACAAAGAGCGAGCGGGGCTGAGAGCTGACAGACAGAGGCTGTAAGACTTGCAGAGCACTTTCATCAACCTTAAACACCCTTCAATGATAAATACCAGGAACGTGTTTATCTCCAGCTACCTTGAAGAAAGAACCAGAAGTTTTTGACATGCTGCTTGACACCACCTGGCAGGGAGGATGAGCAGGGAAGGGAGGGATGGGGGCCTTCCCGGCTGTGCAGCACGTGAATTTTGGTGAGAGCAGTGCGTGTCAATCAGCAGTTGTCTGTGACAGACCTGGGGAATCCATGGTACTCGCGCTGCCTGATTTCATGGAATTCTACCACTGTCAACGTCCAGCACACCTTAGTGTAAGGTCTGTTTGAAAGCCCAAGCCCGCAGGCAATGTCTGGCTCCTTGTCTATGCATGGCTCATGTCATGTGTGTTAGAGGCAGTGTCTCAGCTGGCAAAACAAAGCTTGCCGGCAAATAAGAGTCTGACTCTACTGTCCTTAAAGCACCATCAAATGGGTCACAAGTGCAAAATAGAGAGTCTGGAACATTCTGAATTGTGCAAGCAGAGCAAAGAGCACTGAAAGGGAGCGGAGGGCTCTGGCTGGAGCTGCAGATGACCTGGGGCTGGGGGGGAACTCTTTTCTCTTTGAGGTGACTGAGATCTTGAGTGTCACTGTCACAGCCCAATAGCTGGGTGCAAGGAGATTGAGTTTGACAGGGAGACATTTCCCTTCTCATGTGGCTCTAATCCTGGTGCTGATGATCCTTATGATGCTGTGTTTGAAGGGGGGAAGTTTGGAGGCCAAAAGCAGCTTTGGGATATTTTACCCAGCAGACCATGTTGCCTGTTCACAGTGTTCATTGCGCATCCCTGTACAGTCTCTTGCAGCAGACAGATTCATTTTAGTCACCCCAAGACTGTACCCAAGCCTCTCAGACTTCACCAAAATTGGTGCATTAGGGAGACCATCCCTTAAAATTCTCAATATTTGGTATGCACCCCATTTGGTCCTGCCCTCCACACCCTTCTCCTTCTATTCTCTCATCTCAAGAACTCCGTACCGCTCTAAGCCACTCCCCCATGCTTCCAACTGGTCCCCACAGGCTCCTTGAACATCTCTTCTGTTTTCTTGTTTTCAATCAAATTAGGTAATCACTGGCAGTGGTTGATGTAAGTAGTGTCCTTGCAAAGCACAGCAGAAGTTACTTCACTCATTTTCCACAGCACCACCCCTTGGTTTGGACGGATCATCTCCAGAGTCCCTTCCTAATTTTTTGGAAACGTGTAAACAGTAAGTTCTTCTCCACCTTTCCTTTCATACTCTCTGCTGTGCAAGAGTGTCTAATCTCCCTGGTCCATAGCGTTATCAAACTCACTGCATGCTGCCTGTCTCATGCAAGTCCGCTGAAGGGTCACCAAACTGGCCAGGTATTGGAGCTCAGAACACACAAGGAGAGGCTGAGCGAGCTGGGTTTTTTCAGCCTTAAGAGGCTCAACAAAGAAAGCAGATCCTGACCCTTCGCAGAGGCAGGTGGTGATGGGACAAGAGGCAACAAGCCCTAGGAAAACCCCAATCAGATATTAAGAAAAAAAAATTCCTTCCCTGGAGATAGCGAAAACTTGACTGGATAAGGCCCTGGGGAACCTGATCTAGTTGGACCAGCTTTGAGCGGGGGTTGAACTGTATGACCCCCTTCTGATTTAAACCGTTCTGTGATTCTATGATTTCATTTACCGCTTCAAAAACTGTTCATTACCAGACTCCAATGGGGAAGTACCTAATTAAGAGCAGCAGCAGAACAGGCAATGGGAGACGTAGATGTATTGTAATTGCATTTGCACTGCTGTCAGCACTGCAGCAAATTCTGTAGTAAATATGATAAAACAGCAAGACAAAGTCCAATTTAAGAGGTTGTGAGGAATCATGAACCATATGAATGGATCTTACTCATCACTGTTGCCTCTTGCTGTTTTACACAGCAGGGAGAGCATGAGCCCTTACTCGAGGCCAAAGAAACCTCACTCCTGTTCTGTAATAGCTGTGTCCCTGTTCAGACATCTTCTGTCTATAATACTATATTTTGCATTCTCTAGGGCTGTACTTCAGGTTCACCACAACATTACTGGTGTTTTTCAGAGTTTCAGGTTATTAAGACAGCAACAGTTTTTGTAATTCATACTTTGCAATGCACTGCTTGCTTGTACTTTGGTTATTACTTTTCTATGGCTCATAATAAATTTAGAGACTGCATTGATAAGTTTTTTATGGTTAAAAAAGCCTTCAGGAGTCATGCTGATACTAAAAAGGACTTCCTAAGATTAATACTGATATTAAAAGGCTTTCTAGGATTTGTTGATATAAAAAGCCTCTCAAAGATTTTGCTGAAAAAATCCACCATGATGAGATTTTAATGAACGCAACATTAAAAGACACTGAACATAACAAACTGGCATTGATTTTCTGCATTGATAACCTCAGTTACCTAAATGCAGGATGTTCTTTTTTGAGAAAGCTGTGCAGGGCTCAGTACACATGGAAGACATTTTTTAATCTGTCACAAGGCAAACCTTGGCAGGTGGAACAGGCTGGGATCCAGGTAAGAAGCAGGCGGTGGTAGAGCAGGTGTTGTCAGCCTAACGGGAACAAAGGCATGAAAAAGGCACTTGTACTTTGTTGGGATGCAGAAAGGGTCTCCAGAGGGGCATTCACTCATACTTGCTCAGGGTGACTTCTGACCCCGGGAGTAGGCAGCTTCCATTTGTGCATCTTTGGATGCAGTAATTATCATTGGCAACAGACACAAAAATAAGCACGGTCTTTTTTTCCTAGAGAACGCCGCTGGCAGCAGCAGTCTTGTGGAGACTGTGGTGCAAGTCCTGGCTGTTCTGGTTCAACTGCCTGGGCTCCAGCCCTGCCCCAAGGGCAAAGCACCATGGCTGCTGCACACAGACCCTTGGGAAGAGCTGTAAATCCTGCGATTGTTGGAGATTTGCACAACCACCCACATCTAAGTCAAAATATGGATGTATGTTGGCCACCAACAACTATTTATGTCCTTCATTGCATGGGGTGGTGGTAGGAACACAGCTAGAGCTGCATCTCCTATTTTTAACCCATCCGTATGCCACTTTGAATTTTTTGTGCATGGTGCCCTGCTTGCATCCTTTCTGAACCGCAACGGACCCCGGAAGCTGCTTATTTTACTGTGTTTGACTTCTAGGAGAAAGAACAAAGGGAAAATGGCACTTAGCAGAGAACTACAGAACTGTCTACTGGCCTTGTAGAGAGAGGGGGAACCTGAGGACAAGACATCTTAATATTGTAGTGAACTTTTTTAAAAGGGAGACAATAATGAACACTAGCAGCAGAAATAAATTCCAGTTATTTCCTCATAATTTCATTAGGAACTGGTATTCAGACAGGATAAATGCCTTGGGTAAATCCCCATAACACTTCCTTTAATTTGTTTGTATTACATGTTTTATTGCTCCAGATTTCTCATATACAAACACAGAGTTCTCGGAAAGCAATACAACTCGAAATAATGATTTAGCAGCATACTAATTTGTATACATACAAATATAATCATTCCATCATCTTTAAATTATCAAAAAGAGGGTAGTTAAGAGCTTAGCGACTTAGTTAATAGCTAATGCAGTAGGAGTAAGAAAAACAGAAACATTTCTTACGTCTGACTTTGTCCCAAACATTCCATCAAACAAAGGTATTTTCTTAATGATTAAAAAGCGAAATTAATGATCCGTGTTATTGAGGCAATATAAGCTTCTCAATGGAGACTATTAATAGCTTCCCTGAGTCACTCGGCCCCTGGCCTCGCACAGCCCTTGCCAAGCACTGCCTGACACATGTCCCCTACTGCAAATCCATCACACCCTCTTGGAAAAGAAACGCGGCCTCCGAGTCTCACGGTCCGGAACACGACCCCGCTGATAACGTGACACGCAGAGATGGCGGCTTGGGTTGTGCAGGAAGACAGAGCCCTGCTGCGGGGGTGCGTGCCCAGCCACCTCCAGCCATGACCCCAGACCCCATGTGGCCCCTGGGAAAGCACTTGCTGTCCCCGCTCCTTGGTGCAACAGGCTCCTTCCAGCAGCTCCTGGTGAGACAAAAAAGCGCGGAGGACATTTGTGAGAGGCAGTGCTGCCGGGTGGAAAAAGCGAGAGTGGGACCTATTCTTGGCTCTGCCGATGGCTAATCGTTCACTTGCCTTTCAGCAGACGTTTATCACCCGCTAAATGTGGTTAATTTTGTAAAACCCTTTGAGACCCCTTGACAAAAAGGGCTCTATGAGAACTAGATACTCAGCAATTTCAATCCCATTTAAAAGGGAACAAGCCAAGCCCCCCCTTCCAGATTCCACACATCCTGGTGTGTCTTGAATACTGATGTGCAGCCTCTCACAGTGGTTTGCGCAATGGGTTGAATAAGTGAATGGGGACAGAATAAGCAAGTACTTCACTTGCGATAGCAAATATGGTGACAAAGCACCATCCTCGTGACAGCAGGAATGTGGTGGCCTTTAGATCTCACTGGCTTCCCCTGCAATGCTGTCACTTTCTTTTACCTGCAGGCACTTGGCACAGTGAGGAAAAGCACCACGTGGAAGAAAAATACACAGCATAATATTGCATCCGTTCTTCTCACTGAGTTATGAGACACATACACAGATTATGACCTCTTCCTAGCACTGTGCACTGCAATAAAACAGGTGGTGCCGAGTTTCATACTGATCCAGCAGTTTCACCCATCTTTTGGACGGAGCAGAAAAGGGAGGACTACAGCCTGGCTCTGAATCCACTAGAAATTTGAGGTGTTGCCACCACCAGAAAATCAAATAAAGGGGCATTTGCAGAAGGATGCAACTTTCAGCTCCCTGTGAGTATAATCAACAAAGGAGAACCTCTGAAAAGACATTTTTTTAAAAGAATTTTTTTTATCCCTTAACAAATTCCTATGCACAAGAAGGGAATTTAACCCTAAGTGACTTCTAGTATTAAAAAAAAATAGAATGTGAGAAGCGGCTGAGGAGATGAGCCTCTCAGTGTGTCCCACTGTATTTCTGCTGAAATCCTAGGGCTCCTTATGCACTTCATTTATTATACATTTTATTTCTGAGTTCCATATTATACTTGGAATTCAAAGATATTTTTGTACAATATAGACAAATTAAATGGCAAAAGATTTATTAGAAAAATAGGAAATACAATTCAATAATTGCTAAACAATTGCTGTAATTTCAAGCTATGAAAATAAAAATGGATAAATATTCAGGGGTGTTAGCGGAGAGAGCTAAAATTGGAAAGAAAACATTTGCTTAAATTTTCAGGCATTAGCACTTCCATCCTCTCTACAACACACCAAAGGCAGAGGAGGTTCCTAGTGAGACAGCATTGAAGCAACAAATCACCGCTCTGCCATGCTCAAAATAAAATCGTATAAAGTCATATTTGTTGTTTTGCCTAATTATTGGGACAGAAATGACCAAGTTGTGAGTGCAATCCAGAGGCTGGTGAAGTGTCCTGTCTGCAAAACATAATTTTGTTGAAAACATTAAGTTCTTCAGGTATAACGGCTGCATGAACTGGCTCCATTTTGGGTCACATATGAAAACCTTCTTCTTTTCTGTTTCCTCAATTGAATAAAATGTGGGGACAGACACAACCAACCTCTGAAGCACACATAACCTTAAACTTGAAAAAGTGGTATTACCACTACTTGAGAAATTCATTTCACATTTTCAAACAGAGATGTATCACTGCCTCTCTATGGAAACATTACATGAGAAATT
The DNA here is from genome assembly GCA_013398915.1 of Dromas ardeola. Lineage (NCBI taxonomy): Eukaryota > Metazoa > Chordata > Aves > Charadriiformes > Dromadidae > Dromas > Dromas ardeola. The sequence continues at coordinate 353,622 of VYZM01009779.1, forward strand.
TAGTTTAGAATCACCTCCATAACACCGCTAACACTTTCAAGGCATGTTGCAAATGTAATTATCTGCAATAGCAAGACTATTTAAGTCATGTAACTGCATAATTAGGGTCTCTTCTGGTTCATCATTATGAGGTACTAAGTAAGATTAAACCATGACTCCATGTTATCTACTTTTTCTACTTTGTCACCTGACATTTCTTGGTAACTATTAATAGGACAGATAATAAAAAGGAAACATTTTGTTCCCCTCTTCAGTAATAGCCATTGCTAATTTCCATTACAAGTGGTTTTCCTCAGGCTTTGGAAAAAAGAATTGCATTGATAAGAAGTCATTTATTTCTGTGAACAGTAAAACTTCGACTTTACAGCTGATAATAAACAAGTAAATATTTTCCTTTAGCAAGGAAAAATTGAAAAGTTTCAAAATTACTTTAGAGTGGAACGTGACCGTTACCACTGATGGGAAGCGGGGGCTTTTTCCATAACAGAGTAGTAGCGAAGTCTCCAGACATGGGAAAAATGTTGAAGTTGTTTACAGGCACTTGTGTACACAGTGAGCAAATAAAAGACATATTGGCACTGAATGTGAAACCAAAGCCAGAAAATTAAGGCAAGCATCTTGAGAGCAAGTCAGCAGTGGCCAACTGATGTCTGAGATCATTTTGCCACTTGGCAGGTAAGTAGGAAAAGCAGATCTTCTCTTAAAACTCATTGCAATTTTAGCTTCATACAAGTACCAATATGTATACCTGGTGCACATGCACAGCTGTTTAGGGTTATATTGCTCTAAATACCCGATAAAAGTCTTAGTATAGTGAAGGATGAGGCACAGAAAGGTGAAGTGACTGGACACGAATCAGTGGCAACGTGGGCAAAAGAAGACAGATATCCACCTTACTAGGAGTGTTACCACCACTCAGCCGTATGCCACATCCTTCCTCACCTGAAACAAAAAAATTGGTTGCAGCAATTATGCAGTGTGCTTCCCAAAGAGTGAAGTAAATCAGAAGAGCGCTGAAGTAAAATATTCATTTTTAACCGGGGAGAAGATCGTTAAAAATGCTCAGTTTTCAGCTTTTCATCTGGCAACTTGTGAAACTCTTCTCTGCACATACATATTTTCCCTTAATTTTAACATCTGGAAGTGAGCCAGGAAAGATCTCTGCCTGTGGTATCCACTACAGCAAGATGACTTCAAAATAAAATATTTATTAAACTAGATTCACAATGCCTTTTGCCTCCAATAATAGATTGTTAATAGATTTTCGTAAAAAACAACAACAACCCAAAAAAAGCCCAAATGACCCCTCTTCATTAATACATCCTATGAGCCGCAAAGAGACACATTCTACTTCTGGAACCTCTGAACATGTCTCAACAGTGTTACATAATACAGACAGGAACAAAGCCTCCCTAAAAATTTTCCCCACATATTTATGCCAGGCCTTGAGCCCCAGCAGGGCAGACACCTGATAGAGAGAGCATTGGCAAACAGAGAAACTTGAGAAACTTGTATAAATCTTCCCCTTTGAACTCCCCTTGCTGCTGTAGAAGTTGCTGGAGTTGCTAAAATAACATCAAGAGCCATTTCAGGGTAGTCTAGCAGATTATTTCCTGATGGAGAGGGGATGTTAAAACAAGCAGCCTGGATGGGATTTGTACCACGTGGAGAGCAGAGCAATGTTTCTGCTGGGTAGATAGATCCATAATCAGACTAATCTTTTCCTCCACACATCCCAGGCACAAGCAACTCTCTCTGCTCTATGTTTCGTATCAGCTGAGTTCAATGACACAGAGACAGAGACATCCACTGACCACCCTCCCGTCCCCAGCCTCTCCTGGTCCTGCGTGCCAAAGCACGCGTGGGCAACAAGCAATAGTGGAAGACAAGGGACAGCTAAAAGTGCAGGAGGCAGCAATTACATCCTACATGATTTAAAGTTAGTTTCCGTGCTTGGTTTTTCTTAATCTTTGAAGGAGGACATGGCGTTTCTCATGTCACTTTCCAATGTGTACGACCAATTCTCTGGCAGGTGGCATGTGGGAAAAATAACAAAGAAAAGCCCAGGCGATGTGCAGCCAGCACAGGAACACTGAGCTGCAATGCCACACATGGGGATACACAATATTCAGAGCAGTAATCAAGGCTGTGGATGAGCTGTGCCCAGTCCCCCTCGAGAACCATTGTCTGTTCTATACACCACAGAATACGTTATGCCAGGCAACAGAAGCAGAATAACCATCATCTTTATTGCTAGAATTATAATATAGAAAACTGTCATTAAGTCTCACCTGCCCATCCCTCCCTACTGCCATTCTGTGACTTCTTCATGCCTATTAAAGTTCCGTGCACAAATGCATGCTGAGCCAACAAAGGGGGAAAAAAGCTCATTTAAAGCAAAGAGAAAAAGAGAAAAATATTATATATCAGAACCTTGAAAAGCTACACATGAAAAACTGAAGGCACAGCTTAACCTTATTTTTGCTAGTGATTTCACCACTGACTTTTTCCTTCTCCCAGCCTGTATGCTGCTTATATGTGACGTTCTATAGTGATACCTGGTTTTAATACCAGGCTTTCCACCCCTAAAATTCCTGCTGGTATTGCTAACTCTATCTTCAAATGGGAAAACTGAAATTACAGACTGATCTCTGCCCCAGTTATCTGCTTTGTTTCTTTCTTGGATGTTCTCATCCTGCTGCATGGTTCAGCTGCAGCAAGATGGACAGCAAAGATTCCTACCCCACAGTCGCCTGGACACCTTCGCAGTTTCTGAGCCAGCTCCTGGTGTACGTCATTTCATTTTACAGCTTGGCAGTTTAAATCAGTGCCAATTATCTCAGTATCTGGGAACTATGGTTGTTGACCAGTTGCTAGACAAGCAGCAGTAGGGAGAACTGGAAGGGATAGGATGGGCTCCTGGGCACAGAAACCACTACAGACACCTCTGCTTAGGATCCCTGTAGGCTGCTTCCAAGCACATGTCAAGCAGGATTTCTGAGGAGCACAGGTCAAGGGAGAGCAGTAAATGCTTCACTCATGGGAAGGTGGAGGTTGCCAGGCACCCCACAGCTAGCCACATCAGTGCCAGCGGTGGCCTGGCTCTGGCCATCAGTCCTTCCACCGAGGCTATGAGATTGAAAGACAGGCAGTGAGAGCAAAAGCTATAAGACACAGCCTCTTGTAAAAAGCTCTGGTTGAAGAGCAGGCTAATGTGATCAGCCCTGCTTTTGGTTTGAGTATTAGCAACAGCAGTAAGTGGATAGTGACTGTGCTTTAATTATGAGAAAAGCCCCGTAAACTGTTCTCTCTTGAAGTATATCTTCCTACACCATGAATAGTTTTACTTTAACAGAAAGCACATTAGATCCTCAATGAAAACACAGCAGAGGCTGGACTGTGTGAATACAGCTGCTAAGCAACCTTACCAACACCTTGTCTATTCCTGCATTGTAGCTATGAATAATTACTCCTCCACGTAACCTTTGCCTTTCTGTCACTGCTCTTCCACAGCTGTATACTGTCGTAACTGCAAATGGGCCCAAACCAAAATCCCAGATCTAAAATTGGTTCTCATATTTAATGAAATCTGGAAAAAAATCCAAACAGGTGTCCGCTATGACTGGATTATGTGGAGCCCTGAATATAATAAACAACCCGGACTTTTGAGAATGCGTTTTTGTTTCAGATTCTGTGGTTCAGGCCTTTCTGTACTCATTTTCTTACTCTGATTTCTACTGACAGAGGCAACTTTTAAAAACCAACCCGTAAACCAAACAATTCCACCAAAATTTGAAAAATACTTTCAAAGCATCGATGGTAATTAAGCCATTTACTGCATTTGCTGACTATTCCAGCAACTCTTCCTGGAAGAGATGTTGAGCTAGTGCTGCTTCATAGGAGGAGGAGATTTTATTACACAACTGAGTGCAAGAAACTTAAACATGGTGTTTGGGGTAAAAGAATGAATCACTGCCCTCTTGGCACATCTCCCTGGTAAGAAAAGACATGAGCATTGCACAACTTTATCTCATCCCCTGTGAGGCTGCCCAGAGATTTACTTCCTAAGGGTCCTGGTCTGTATAAACTCCCCAGATTAGCGACTGCACAAATTTTTAAAAGCAAAATTTAATAGACTAAAAACTGCTGACCATGCATCAGAAATACATACAAAGCTGTTTGTTTTGGACAGTTAATACAATTTCAACACTGCAATACTAAGATGTAGTAAAGTCAAACCACTAAGAATGCAGAATTTAACCTGTCACTACAATATTGCATTTCCAATCAATATATGATTGTAATATTGGATTATATAACTGATAATCATTACTACAAATATGAATCGCATTAAATTGCAAAGACTGAAATAGCTAATATTGAAGGAGTCAATATTTATAAAAGTAAGTGTCTAGAACTGAACCTCTTGCGGCATTACAGTGGGATCGAGTGCACCCTCAGCAAGTTTGCTGACGACACCAAGCTGTGTGGCACAGTTGACACGCTGGAGGGAAGGGATGCCATCCAGAGGGACCCAGACAGGCTTGAGAGGTGGGCCTGTACAAACCTCATGAAGTTCAACCAGGCCAAGTGCAAGGTCCTGCACCTGGGTCAGGGCAAACCCAAGCACAAATACAGGCTGGGCAGAGAATGAGAGCAGCCGTGAGGAGAAGGACTTGGAGGTACTGGTGGATGAAAAGCTTAACATGAGCTGGCAATGTGCGCTCACAGCCCAGAAAGCCAACTGTATGTTGGGCTACATCAAAAGAAGCATGGCCAGCAGGTTGGGGGAGGTGATTCTGCCCCACTACTCTGCTCTGGTGAGACCCCACCTGCAATACTGTGGCCGGCTCCATCTATCAGCCTGCACACAGATTGAAACCCCCTTTTTCTAGACTGTAAACATCAAAGGAGGCATATCTCTTGTTTAGGCAGGAAGGGAACTGCCTTTGGAAAAGAAAAACAGTCTTCAGGCTGAAGAGCAGGAATTTTCTGGGAATGAGACACGCTGCTTTCTGACTGCGGGCAGACCGTTTAACTTCCCTGTTACCGTGTGTCTGTCCAAGGTCAACAAGCGGCCAGACTGCCAATGCCAGCAGCTAGCAATGCGGGAGGAGATTTACAGAGAAAAGGCGAAACACTTGTACTCGATAGGGCCATGATATTTTACCTTCAGCAACAACTCTCCCTCTTTCCCCTGGCAAAGTTGAAGAGCTCGTACATAAAAGCACCCAAAGCCGATTCCCACGGGCTCACCCACCCCAAGGGAGGAGGAAGGCAAGCACTGCACACACCAAAAGGAAATCACTGCATTTGCTCCCTCCCAACATCCACACCTGCCCATCCACATCAGAGAATTTGCATTCATTAAAGATCACTAGCACCAGCTAAATTAAATTTGTATTAAACATTTCAGGAATTAAAATTCAGGAAATTAAAAATTTCAGGAATGCCTCATTCTGTTCAAGTGCTAAGAACCAGCTAACATGATGCTGTCACTGTTTCATGTGCAAATTGTACTAATCTAGGCACATTTTCTACTGTTTATATAGATATCAAAACCAATAAAACCATCCTTTTTCCCCCTAAGAACATAAAAAGCTATATAATTACTATAACTTTGGTCTTACAGCAAATTTTTATGTTTTAGACTCTCACAGTAGAAGTCACATTAATAATATATTTGTATTACATGTTCTAGTAACGGTTTTCAATGCGTTTTACAAAAATCAATTCATGCACACAGTGTTGCTGCAAGACAGGAAGCTACCTGCTTCATCCAGTCACTGATGTCCAAAAAAATCAGTATTAGCCAGGTGTTCACTAGTCTATATGCATCCGGGAGGGTTGTGATACTCTAATGAAACTGATTTTAATAGGAGCTTAGTTAAGCCTCTGTAATTTCTCCATGTAGAAAAGGCATGTGCTTTTCTGTATCTGTCTGTATGTACATGGCCACCCAGTAATGAGGGAATGAAATGCATTTTCTTCCTGAATAATGGGGCCCCAATCCTGGGTGCAGCACGGAGAAGTTGCATAGAATTCACTAAGAGTTATCTGTTAGTTATTAAAGCTGAGGAGTATAGAGGGCTTGAAATGAATCAAACCACATCTGTTTACACTGAATACGACACACAGCTTCTGGGGACGCAAATGCTCCATCCTAACCAGGTCCACTGGGAGCATGGCAGCTTCGTGCTCTGTGGGGCCAAGTCCCTCTTCTCTCGAGTCTCTCCAACTTCTCCCTAATTACTTGCATACAAGCCACAGAGAAGCTCCCAGACGTTCTGGTTGCCCATACGTGCAATGTTGAGGTCCACTTGGGCAGATTGGGAGGGCCTTGTTCCATCAGTCTTGCTAGCTATTTTCCTTAGCATTTGTGCAGTAAGGTTCTGGCAGTAATTAGCACACATTCTAAGTAAGCGGGGTTCTTTGCAATTTCGTATGGTATAAAACTTTTGTTATGACCTTCATTTTGCAATAATCTTAGCATTCAATAAAAAGAATGCTAATGAAAACATGTTTATGAGGGATTAACATGGCAACAAATATAAAACTGCTGCGTAGTTTAAAAAAAATTACTAAATACTTTTCTCATTACTCCCCTAAATATTCTGAATTATTTATACTGACCTTCTGAGCAAATCTAGCTCTTAAATTTAAGCTGCAATACTAAATGTAATAGAAACATTATTAACAGGGTGCTTGAAGTTGCATGCCTCATATAACGCATTGGCAATACCCTTCATCTCTGCTGTTCTACTGCTATGCTCACATAGCACATGAAATTTGGGGCCCTTTGTACTAGAAGCGTTAGGGATTTGGGTCCCTTCCTCTTTCTCCAGACCCTTCACAGGTAATTCCTTGGCCGGAGAGTAGGCACAAAGACAATCAACTATTAGGGCAAGAGCTGCCAGCAGAGCAGCCCTGTCCCTTTTCCTCCAGGGACAAGGTTCATTCTGCAGGATATTGATTGAGCCACTCAGTTGTGTACCACAGAAATGTTCTGTAGCTTGAAGTACCCTGGAGGGGGTGGGTTTTAGGGATTGTTTTTAGGGCTCTCATTAAATCTGAGATCTATTACCCAGCAATCCACAGTTGTGGAGGACAAAAGTTCTGAAGATTCAAGGGAACGTTCCAGTTTTCTGCTGTATAAATGTAAACTTTACTTCTCTTTCTTCAATAGCTATCATCCTATTAGCACAAAGCATCCATTTCAGTCTCATTTGTGTTGAGCTCTGTAAACACCTGTCTTCGTGATTATCAAGCTTTGGTCCAGCCCATGTTTGGACACTGACTGATACCACTCATATCTAAGTTAACTCATTTTGGGTTTTATGATCAGAGGTTAGACCACATGGTGAGGTGGTAGGGAGAACAGCTGGAGGCACAGACACTCTTTTATTTGAAAAGAGACTGATTGGTGTGGGATGTTTATCTTAGGAAAGGATAAACTAGACATGATAAACAGATATGACCCAGTCAAGCATCCGCAGTGCTTCCCTCACTGAAGTCCAGCAGTCCCAGATGGTGTGTCAGGGAGACTTTCTAAATGTTTTCTAGCCTTTCTGGTTGGACGGCCAGATACTTTAGTTGTAACAGTACTTGTAAATACTGCCAAACTCAATGGTCAATGCAAGTAGTGGCAATTCCAGCCCTTTCATTCCCTCCCAGCAGTACCGAACATAGGGAAGGAAATTAAAGTAAATGACAGGAAAAGCAAAGCAGCTTTTTTCAGTGCAGGCATACTTTAAAGATATATACCTAAAAACATGCTTAACATGGTGCCAGAGAGTAAAAGGTATAACCAGGCCAAACAGCCTGGGCGTTGTTTGTTACCACTGCCTATTCTGCAAGCATATTCAAAGTCCCTCGAGACAGCAAAACTTCATCTATTCTCCATCTAGTCCTGCACCACAGAGCAACAGAAAGGTCATTAGTTCTGGCATCTTTTAATAGAAATTCAAAATACTTCAATTTTCCTGTTTACATTACAAAGTTAATCATAAAATTCATACAGACTGGATGCTAACAGAACGGTTTGCTATGATCATTTTATACATACCATGCATTTTAATTGAATGATCACCTGCCTACACATTTTCTGCCTAGATTTATACCCCTAGAAACTGCCTGCCCTAGATCAGAACAACACTGAAAACCAAGTTTTTGTGACCATTTTAAGATTGCTTGCAGTAGTTTTGCTTTCATTAGGTTTGCTAATGTAAACAACTGAAGTAAACCAATTACTCAAAAAGCCTTTGTTGCCTGGTTGCACAGACCTACAGAGTAGGAAAGACAAAGGATGGCAGCAAGAGTTCAGAGAGCCCCAAACCAGGGAATAATGTTAAAATGCCCAGTGTTCATGTCACAGGATCTCCATCCAGTTGTGCATTTCAGCTTTGGACAGGGAGGTGCACATCCAGATGTCCCACTTGCTTCTACTATTTTTCAAGACAACTGTCCTGTGCCATCACTTTCACCGCTGTCAGATATTCACAGTCCCAAGCTATGGAATAGCTTCTGGAGATCTATGTGCAACAGCTACTGTAGCGTCACTTAGGGATTTTGTCTGGGGCACATATTGGCTTCAGACTTAACGATGCTCAGGAGGGCTGGCATTAGTCTTGCTGACAAAACCGAAATGGACTGCAAACCTCCCAGAGGAGGTGCCAATAGAAGGCATGTGCTGTAAGTGAAAGTGTGCAGGATACAGGCCTTCATCCAAGATCATCGTTCCAAAATTCAAACGCCAGTTTTACAGTCAGTAAGTCGGTGGGCAGTATTTCATTCTGTGGCATTCAGCAGAGCAGATTAGCTAATAATCCAAATATACAGATGGTTTTTCTTTTAGACTTTGACTTGAATATGTTTATGACAGTGACTGAAACTGTGTTTTCCCGCTGACCTGAAATATAACATCAGACTAAACTCTGATCTGCTCTGCCAGGTGTGTCAGGGTAACATACGGCTCTGCACTCTGCAGGATAACCCAAGCAAAAAAAAAAGAGGCAGACTCGAACATTAAAAAGCCAAGGTCCTATAGCAAATACTCCTCGAAGATATTTATTGGGTTTGAGGCAGTGTGTAATTCTGTCCTGGAGTTAACTATTAAAAAGGTAAGAGTTTTAAATACTGCCCTGAAATACAAGATTGTAAAATGCAAAACAGGTGAACTTGCCATCTGGAGTGGTGCAAGCTGAATACACAGGCACTCACTACATTTAAAATGACAGCCCAATCCACGAGAGGAATTACCAGGAAAACAAAGTGGACAAATGCTCTTTTGATCACGACCTTGATTTTCCTATTTACATGTGCCGGTTGTTTGCCGACTATGACTATCAGGTAAGTGCTCGGTGTGCAATGTGATGTTTAAAAGACCAGTGCTATTTTTAGCCATGTACACATTTCAAGGTAGCAGAAATGTAGGACAATTCACACAGGCGAGGCATGGGCAATTCTTGCCCAAAAGCATGCAGCGCTCTTCAACTGTTGCTTGAAGAAAGAGGACCACTGTCCCGATCAAGAGCTGGTTTATAATATCTCTGTCTCAAAATCTAGTCCAAACATATATGCCCTCAAAGACGAGCGGCCAAGTGTAATAGATGCTTTTGTCTGGGGCTCTGTTTAAGCTGCCAAAGGGGTGAGACAGGGCCACCGCGTGACCCTCACCAGCAGCCTCCCAGCCTTTCTGACCTGAAACATTTCATTCTGAGCAATCTGTTTTAAATCCCACGTTGGCACTGGCTCCGGGTTCACACAGAAAGCAGAGGGACCCCCAGGGGGCACAGAGCTGGGCAGATCGCCATCCACCTCACTCTCCTCACCTACAGCCCAGCAGCCAGGGCGAGGATACAAGGACACAGGCTAGCCAAAGGTAACTCAGCAGGGCCCAGGCCAGTTCTGGGGCATTTTGGACAACAGGCTAACAAAAGGCATTTGATTTGTTGACAACCAAATTTTTCCTTCCCACAAGGACATTAACGGGCACTGGTGTCATCTCGTGAGACCTGTTTCTCAGGTATTTAGACATGGAGGTTGTTCCGAGCTGCAGCAGAGTTGCCATTCCGCATGGAGTGGCACTTAGGAGAGACAGCCACAATTTTTCTAGCTGCCTGGGGCAATGAAGCAGCTTTTGCTGCTGGGAGGAGCGAGGAAACACAGATGTGACTGCAAGCTGGTCCTCAGAGGTGCCAGACGAGTTTGATGTCAGCGCAGAAGATGGCCTAGTTCAGAAGGAGGGTTGGCACAGCAGAACGAGGAGAGGGAGCCGAGTTCCCCCTGCAATGACAAGGCCACATCCATGCACACTTCACACACCTCGAAAGGTGACGGAAGAAGAAGGGTTGTTCGGGGTAGAGCTCAGAACAATGAGATGCAGCTGGCAAAAGAAAAACATTATTAGAGCTGAACGTTAGGAAGCATCTGAAATGATGAGCAAGTTGCACGCGATTTAAAAGGAGAATGCAAGAAAGAAAAAAATCTCTGTGCCTGACCTGCCATTTTACCATACTGCAAATTCTCATTTAACCGCGGAAAAACATGTCTGAGTTAAGCTGAATGGAGTTCCTGCAGAGTTATTAACAGAAAGGCTCAGGGTGAGAGAGGTGGTGGCTTAGCTACCTCTCAGTAACTGTCTGCAGATTATTTAATGTCTGTAATGTGCTTTAAAGATGAAAACCACTGAGTGCTTAGTAAATTAGAACAAAAAAAAAAAATCCCCAACAGTGGCATCTATCAAATTACAAAATAACCTCTCCAGGGAAGCCTCAGAAGTATTGTCACTAAATAAATTTAAAATTGAACAGCTTGAAATGTATTTACTATAGGAAAGAGACCTGTGTTTGCCCCAAGGAAAAGAGATGAAATGTCCTAAGGCTTCAATAGTCTTTCATCTCCAGTTTTTTATCGCTCTTTCCTGATGCACGGGGGAGAGAGATGATTATTTAAACTGTTTTTTTTTTCTCTGGAGCTGCCTAGTGAAATGTGCTGACAGGTACTATCCATAGACTGTGTATTTCAGGTAATTCACAAGGCAGGCAAATAAGGGGGCCCACATTCCTTGACAAAAAGCATGCACACGCTGGAGGAGGATGCAGCTTCTCTTTGAGACTAAGACAAGCTGCCAGCCTTTGCCATTTTCAAGGCAGATCAGAAAATTTTTTACCCAGACACATTTCCAGACAGATGCACACAGCAAGCAGCAAGCAACAGCTCGGTCAATCCCAGGATGTCGCAGGATGCTCAGAACAAAAGGAAGAGGCAACATTTTCTTTTTCCTTATGGTCCTACCACATCTGGTCTGTGCAGAAAGAGCAAATCTTTTCTCTTGCTACCGCTGACAAGAGCCAGGACTGAGGTTGCTTATATTGCCCAAGCAGAGGGAGAGGCAGGGGCAGGACAAAGGTGAACAGGAATCCAAAGAGCAAAGTCAGCTGGTGGAAGAAGGGATTCAGACATTGCCGGCTTTTACACAGCAACAAGAGGCTCAGTTGTTTTGACTCATCATTGTTTTTTCCCATCGCAGATACACCCCTATCTGGGATGGTTATGTATTGCAGCCTCCATGCTCTGGGCACCTCAGTGGGCAGCCTAAAATACTACAGAGCAGGCTATAGGCTCCAGTGGGGTTTTTTATAGCCTCTAGGTACGGACTGCTTGGAGTCCCCTGTGAAGCCCTGGGAGGCATTGTCAAGTCTCGAGCATAATTCACAAGTCACTGGACGGCTACAAGTAGGGTGAGTACCAATTACACTGGAGGAAGTTCCTTTGATTCTGAGACACGAGGCTGAGATGTGGGTAGGCCTTTAAGGAGGTGCAGCTCCTGCCCCATCAACAGAACAGTTCTGCAGCTCAGCAAGAGAGAGAAGTGACATGGTAGCAGACCGTGAGGGAGGGAGATGTGTCCTCCCTCCCGTGGGAGGCACATCCAATACAGAGGATGCTATCGAGAACAGCAGGGAAGATAACAAAATGCAAATTAACTACTTTTTCTTAACTTGTAGGTACCTTCAACACTTTTATAAAAAATTACACTTTCTGTCAGTAGTTGATCATCTATAGGCTTTTGCAGTAAACAGTAAGTAAAGCAAAAACAAATAATTTAATGTTATTACTGAGATTTTAAGAGTACGCACACGTAGATCCTCAGCATAATTATTTTACTATGGAGCTACCATCTCTGCTTAGCAGCAGAGGGCTCATATTTTCTTTTGCATTCAGCAAAGTGATAGATGATGTACAGATATTCTTCAGACATGAAGATGTTTGCAGGCCACATAAACCTTCGGGGTGGGAGAAAGAGAGAGATAAATGAAAACTGGAACTTTTCAAATGATGTCTTCATTTCTAGCTACGTTCTGTGGTCCAAGTTGGCAGCACATGTGAGTTGGGTAAGAGCTGATAAACTCCATTTCCAGAGGTAATGAGACAAGTACCATAGGGGCAGGCAGCAAAAAGAGACGGTGGTTCATTTCATGCAACATAATGTGATATGACCTACCACTACACAGTCCTTAATGAAATTTGCCTATGCAGCATCAGCAATAGCTAATGAGGATGGCTGGCCACTGTCTTACCTTGTTTTCTTATCTTTATGGGCTCTTAAGCTAACTTGTCCAATCCTGCAATTTGCAAAGACATGGTATGTTGTTGGCAAATCCAAATCTCCTCCCATCACTGCTTGTCCTACTTTCTCTGGGATAAAGTCCCAGTACTGCAGTACGAAGTGGCAAGCCAGGTACCATAATGCAGGCAAGAAATTTGAGCTGCAGCTCAAAACCCAAGGTGCTTGCAACAAGAAGTCTGATGTGGAAAAAGGACCTCACACCACAAGATCTTTGGCAGTTAGACGTCAAAGAACAATCCAGAACTCTACTTCTTAGAGTATTCAGGTGCTCAAAAGGCATATTTCTCAGTGGTACAATTTTCATGCTGTATCTTAATGGGAAATTACTTGATAACCAACAGCTGCACTATCAGAATTAGAATCAAAGTCTCAGTTATGGAGATCTCTCTATTTTGAATCAAATTTGTCATTAAAATTCATCACATGAAAATTTCACTATCAGCAAATTTGGCTGATGTTCTAGAAGATTTTTCAACAGGTATATTTAAACTGAACTAGTAAATGAGGGCACATTGCAATAAATCCACCAGATTGTTGTAAATTACATATAAAAATGTTTTTTAATTAGAGGCTTGTTTTATGATAAGGTATATTAATATTCATACTTGCTCGGGGAAAATAAAGTCACAGTGTACGTCCCAAATTTCATTATAAAGGCATTTAATTCAAATAATACTCTAAAAATAACAATAAATCTTGTTTTATTGCAAGTTTCTTGTAGCGTATCCATGCTATGATGCAAACCAAAATACAATGCATTATATTTAGAATACAGCCTCATGAAATATCTGAATGAAATATTTACTGTATGTAATGGATGAATCAATAAAAAATTACTTCTGAGCTTTTCGCTTAATAACCAGTGATCCATTCACCTTCCCTTCCCCCAGAAACACACGGTGTAAAGTAAGTAACGTTTTGCAAAGCTTATTGAAGTACTGGTAACAAACATCCTGAGTAAAAGATATATATTTGACTGAAACAGCTAAATCATAGGGATGCCTTTTCAGAATTTTATTACGTTGTTTCACCTCCTACAGAACAAATAAGCAATTCATTTTCTCTTAAATAAATACCTAAGGAAAACATGTCATACTGACTTTAGGGAATTTCTGAGCTATTTCACCTCCACAGGTTTTTGCTGAGTATTCTGAATATGTGATGACAATCTTCTTAGGAAGACATTTGGACGCACTTTGTTCAAAGCGTTACAGTCAAAATCCTGGTATGGACAAAAAGGCACATGACTTATGAGGACAGCCAAGAATGTATTGTTACTGTCACTGAAACTTTAACTCACAAACATTCAATTATTAATCCTGATCTAATTATTATAGGAAAAGGAGGAAAAAAAAAAAGGCAAAAAGAAAATGCTATTGACTCTCAATAATGATACAGGTGAAACTGTTACACGCATCTCTTAGTTCCTACCTCTTCTCCACTGTTATACTCACCTTTCCACTGCCCACCTGGACCCTAAGGCACCTGGCCTCACACCATATATGAGGTTTTGCATAAACTGGATACTTTCTCTTTGTTCTCTTTGTTACCCCTAAAACCACTTTTACCCAGTTCCCAGGTCTGCCTTTATTGAACTATTAGTCATTGACCACTGATGCGTTGTTTATAGCTGTGGGGTCTCAAGTGTCATCCCATGCCCTCTACTGGCATCTTGCATCTGAACTCCTCTGCAGCACATCCAGCAGCTTTCCTTTTGTGGCCTCCGCTATGATACTTTTGTTTATAATCCTCTACGCTGCATCGCTTTGCTAGGGTCCTACATTCTTCATTCTACATAAAAAAACTACTTGTTACTCTCAGCTAAATAAAAATTATCGTTATGTCATGCAACTGTACAAAGCTAAGCAAAAGTAGAACAGATTGTGTAATCATCACCTGGTGGTTAGGAAATTGCTGTTGCAGCTAAACAAGTGAAGCAAAGCTCCAGGCAGGCCAAGACAAGCCCAGACAAAGCCTTAAGTCCTGAGGCCTTACAGAGCTCCTGCAAACTCCGTGGCCTGTCACAAAAAACAGCAACGCGTGTTACCATGAATGCAGTAAATACTGGGCTACAGGGCTACATAAAGCTTGGATGCATGACAGCCTATAAACATAGTCCGTCCTTGAAAAGCTCCACCACATAGTCATAATGCCTCACAAACAGCCAGAGGGGGGAACTGGCTCATTCAGACTCCTCTTCGTAGTCATTTCATTTTTATTTGGAATTAATTAACTTCGCATCACTACTAGTAACAGCAGTATCTATCCTGACCTAGCTGCGTTAATTGGTGACTCGCACTGTTTCCCTCCTACCTCGAAGAAAGTTAGCCTGCTTTAAAAGAGAGGAAAAAAAAACAAAACAAACAAAAAAACACCACAAAAAACTTAAAAGGTTTCTTTTGCTAGTGACTGTTTTTTCCATATACTTTAGCCCAGCTAATAGCACGCAGAAAAGTGTTCCCTCAGGAGCAGGACCTGGCTTAATATTGATTTATAAATAGGCAACTAGTCCTAGAAGCCAGTTTAACTGGGTTCTCTTCCCCGTTCTTCAGCAGTTCCTTGCATGACCTTGAGGAAGTCACTTGTGACTTAGGGCTGATCTTCCTCCTGCCAAATTTGGACAGTATTGTCACTTAAGACCTTATGAAAACAGTTATAGATAAAACATAACACTTAAACACAAGCTACTATTTTATTACCCACAAAAGTCACCTCCAAGATGGTTTTGTCATTTCTGACATGGACTCTTTAAACTTGTGCTGTAACGCTGCACACCCTGAACGCTAAATCTCAGTGAACAGTGCTGTGTGCAGGGCTGGATGAGCTGCAAGAAAAAAGCTGCCCTACCTTCCTTACTCCCATTTTCTACTGCAAGGCAATTGTATTCTAGAATTAAGCATTGGGATGCTGTGCTTTTCGTCAGCATCCTTCTAGGAAAAGCTGAGAACAAAAGAGGAAGGAGGGGGAAATCATAATACTTCATGCTGTAGCTCCTTCATTGTTCTTCCCTTAGTCCTGACCTTGACAGCTTCAAACTAGCTCCTGCTGTGCAGCTCCCTACTACACTCTTGTAGCAACTCCTATGCCTCAGAAACACATCCTGCTTGCGCGCAGTTCACTTATTCTTCATGTTAGACCAGACTGAATAGAACTTTGAAGGCAATGAAAATTCAGCTACCTTTAACTGAAAGTTCAAGGTCACAAACATGTCCAACTTAATTGATTCCCAGGGAGAATTTCCTCAAATTGTGGGTTCCCTCTATCCTGACTGATTCCAGCTCCCAGTTATACTGTCATTTCTATTTCACTCCTTAACAAAAATACAGAGATTCCTACATGCACAATTACTCCTCACTGCTCCCTACAGTACAAGTTTTTCTAAGCAGATGCTTGTCAAAAGATGCTTAGGCTTTCTACCCACTGGTACTTGGAAAGCAGCTTCTCATCAGGCCTGTGGGTCAAAGTGGAGTCTTGGAGGTATCACCGGAAAAAAACACAACCCCAAAAAAACCTCCACAAGTTTTTGTTTAACAAAGTTAGCTTCCCTGGTAGGCTCAACACAAAGTTACGAGCATTGCTGTATGTACTGAAATACTACCCCATCCTGTTTTCTGCTGGTACCCTGGTGTTTTATGCTGCTTCTGATGTACGCCCTTCAGGTCTGGAGGCACCGTTATATGTTCATAGACTTTCACAAATTATAAAAATCACAGCAACTGTACATTAATTACTCTATTTTGTATCTCAGATTTACACTGATCTTTGTAAATAGGCAATATGCAAAGCATTCTTTACCGTTTAGGAGAAATTATGGCAATAGGTGATTGCTTCTATTAGTGATTATTCTAGAAGCAGACATTACTGAGGAGTGTAGCTGTTATATCAGTGGTTTGAATTATAGCTATAGGCTGAGCCTAAGTCAGAGATTTCTTAGTGAAATTATTATCTGAATCTTCTAAATACCTGATGCTATTAATCTTCTCGCTCTTCAGAATAACTCCTGAATTTACCTTTTCTTTTTAGGGTATCTGTCATCTCCAATTGCTCAGCTTAACCTCTGTGCTCCCAAACGGGCCTGTTATCTCATCACAGAGGCACCGGATGCACAAAAAGCCCAAACTGCATCTTTCATTCATTTTGCTCAAAACCAAACCATTCCTGAGGGCTGTTCTCAAATGGAATTCAGACGTTCCTATGCATTTTACTTTACTAGACTTTATACAGCATTTTTCTCCAGAGCACTTCCACTCCTTTGCTTATGACAATTAACGAAACCAGGCCTGCACAGAGAGGGTATTTAATGTCACAGCATAAAGTTTACTCAGTCTGTGCTAGCCTGTTCAGCACTGCACATTTCTAGCACTCTCCCCAGTTTATTTCTAAGTACTCCCACCCACAAGTCTTCTATCATTAGGCCAAATGCAATCAATTCATAGAGCACCATTGTTTTCCCATGTTTCAAAGCAGTCATTCAGGACTGTTATATGCTCTGAATTGATTGAGCATGGGGATTACTTTATCTCCAGGGGAGATGATGATCAGCGTTTCCCACCCAGTTCCTGAGATGTCTTTACTAATCTATCTTAATAACATCTTTGTGTTTTGACTCAGAAGGAAAGAGATCAAAGCAGAGAACAAGGCAGGCATACTCTCAAGATTAAAATTGGCCAGAGGCAATCAACAGAGCAAGTAAACAGCTCTTCAACAGTCTGAAGAAAAGCCTGGTCTAACGTGAGTGGTTTTGTGCTCCTGCAAGCTCTCTCCCAGTTAGCCCAGTTGGCTTGGGAGGTCACATCTGCTGCACACGCTATTTCTTGTCGTCATCCCATCCCTATTGCTCTTTTTCACCCTTGAACTTTGTTAACCAGTAACATTACAAGAAACCTTGCAGTTGTCCTTTTCTCCTTAGTAAGACAGCACAGAAGTGCATTCCTTAGGGGAACAGGGGCTGATCTTACAAGCGCACCAGGCAGCTCCTTCCTCATGCTGAGGAATACTCACCTACCAGCCTGAGTGCCCTCAGCATAAGATTTAGGGATTAAAGAGTCCGTGTATTTCAGTGTTTCACCACTATCCCATTTCTCTTCAGCAGGAGTAGAGGACAGAGGAGGTGGGGGAGCCTATGTTTTATTTGATACTCGGTATGTCTCACTTGGTACCTTTCCATTTCTGACAGTCCTCTCTGTTCAGACTTTCTCATCTCTGAGAAATTGCTTTGCTGTAAGTTGGCTCCATGTCACATCTTGAACAGAATAACCTAATCAGAAAGGAAAATGAGAGGGAGATTGCACTCCTTGTCTTTCTGCATGGGAGCCTAAAACATAACTCCTGCTTATTTTCTTGGCTCTCTTTTGTATTGAGAAGACAGACTCGATGCAAAGGAGCACTTCAAAGTGTTTGTTTCAGCTTCCATTGGAGCTTGCTTTTTTAAGTGGACTTTGCTTCCAGTGAGCTCAGGAGCCACTGAAATCTAGTTTAAAAGTGATTTTTATTTTCTTTTTTTAATCAATGATCATTAGGCCTATCCCGCGCTCTCATCTTGCTCAAAGCCAGAGGTGGACAGAAGCAGCTCACCTTTGATTGAGAATCAATGCATACAAATACAAGGTCACGTGCCTGGGAACAACAGAGACACGCTTCCCATGGAACAGGGAGTTAGCTCCTGCTAAGCAGCAGCTCGGAAAAGGACACAGGAGGTCACAGTGGAAGAGCACCCAGGTGTTGGTAGCACCATGCTCTAACAAAAGGAACCGAACACACCCCGAACACTGAAATAGTATGCCCTCCCTATTTGTCAGTGATGAGACTGTTGCTGACACGCTTCAGCCCAGACCTTGGATTTGAAGCGCTGGAGATGTGGGAAAGGCTGTCAGTTTTGCAGGCCCTCTCCTCTTTCTTCTCCTCCCAAAGCTTTGCATACACTATGGACATCTTCACTGCTAACAGTCAACCTGTGATGGAACCCAACATTAGGGGAGAGAAGACTCCAGGCAGGTCTTAAAAAAATTACATTGGGCAGGTGCAGGTGTTCTTGTGCTTAATGTTCATCCAAAAGGTAGAGACCAATTCAGCCAGTCCCTTCATATCTGCTGTTTACTTTAGAAAAAAAAAAAATCCTATTTCTAAAGTCTCATCGTTTTCCTCGTATATGGTACTGCTTATGTCCCTACAGATTTTGTTCATCACTCACTTCCATCTTCCTTAGATCCATTAGTGAAAATAGGCCAGAAAGGTAGCAATGCTAATTTAAAAAATTTGCCTTCTTGAAACTGCTTCTGACAGCTAAGCAATGTGAAGTACTCAACATCTAGCCATTGCCTTTTTTTTTTTAAATCCAGGTAAAAGGCTTGCCAGATTTATCATAATATTCAGGGTTCTGCCATGCGTGTGAAATCCAACACCACTGGGCTCTTTAGAGCTACCACTAGGCTCACTGAAGCCTCTACAGAACTAGACAATCAGCCCTAATTACAGTTTTTAATGACAAAGTAGCTTTAATCTCCATGCAAGGCATGTGTCAGCCCTGTTTAATCAGGGAGGAAATTGGGCAGAGATGAAGTCAGGGTGATTAGCTCTTCTCTCTCCCCTTGATACCCCATTCCGCAGGAGAGTGTTTACAGAATACAAAAAGCATCAGCAAGTTTCTCTGGTCCAGAGAAGTAACACCAGACAGATCAGCCACACCACTGGCACAGAGAAATTCCTTGCTCATGGCTTTGGTAGGGCTGATTTCACTCCTTTATGTGGAAACATGGACTGTATCTCACTTCCAACAAGGCTGTCTTCAGTCAGGCTGGGGGCAGGCAATCTCCCAGAGTCACAGGAGTGAAGTGTTTCCAGAACAGTGTGCTTTTTT
>VYZM01009783.1:0-42518 GCA_013398915.1 Dromas ardeola
CCTGACTTCCTCTTTGTTGGGATCCATCTCTCCTGAGATTGGAAGAGGTGGTCCTTGAATAGCAGCCAGCTTTCTTGGGCTCCTCTTTCCTCCAGGGCTTTATCCCATGACACTCTGCCAAGCAGATCCCTGAAGAGGCCAAAGTCTGCATTTCTGAAGTAGAGGGTAGTGAGCTTGCTGTGCACCCTCCTCGCTGCCCTAAGGGTCTTGAATTCCACCATTTCATGGTCACTGCAGCTAAGGCTGCCCTTGAGTTTCACATTCCCCACCAGCCCCTCCTTGTTGGTGAGAACAAGTTCCAGCATGGCACTTCTCCTCGTTAGCTCCTCTGTCACTTGGAGAAGGAAGTTACCATTGATGCATCTCAGAAACCAACACAGCTTATGCCCTGCTGTGTTGTCTCTCCAACAGATATCAGTGTGGTTGAAGTCCCCCATGAGGACCAGGGCTTGTGAATGTGAGGCTCCTCCTATCTGTCTGTAGAGGACCTCAACATCTTGGTCTTCCTGGTGAGGTGGCCAGTCAATATATTATTTCCTATGTTAAAAAAAGTAATCAACAAGATTAAAATTAATATTTTCAGCTGCTCCTCTCTGGCTACATCTATAATATTAGAATATTAATTTGAGGTACAAACTCTCATCATCCATACCATCTTCATTTTGAATCATGCACTGGACTGATTCTACTGTAAACTAGGCAATTTTGAAGTCTGTAAAAGCATGTGGGAGGGGTTGACTTGGACATGATCTTGATTTTTTGTCTCTGAAACTAGAAAGGGTAAAGTAGAATTCAAGCTACATGGTTTGGTGAAGCTACACATCAGCCTCCTTGGTATTTATGATGCTATTCAGCTTATGTGTCTCTTCATGCATAATTGGTGCAAATATGCACAGTTCCACTCTTCTGATCTATGCTTTCGACAAATATCTAATTCAAATATGCATGAATGCATGCAAGGTTTTCATGTTTTTTTCAAATGGATGGATACAAGACATGCATATGTAATCTGCTTTGTTTATCTGTCCATATGCATAAAACTGATACCCTACACTTTTTTTCTTCCCCCTGTCCTAAGAGGCTAACAGGGGTGGTCAAAATAGCCTGGAATATTTAGGTTTGCCATGCTAGCATTTTCTACATAGAGAATGGGATGCAAATGCTCTAATCCTCATGGAGATGCTTCAAATTTTGCATTTCAATTCATATATACATTTTTCTTGCCCTCCCTCTCTACCTCAGTGCACCCACACAAACATACAGTGTTGCAGAAAGATGTGTAACTGCCATCTGGGTAATGCATTTGTTATTCCTTTTACCCACCAAAAAGAACATGGAAAGAGCATGAGTTGCAGCTATTTATGCTGTATCATACCTCCGACTCAGGAAGATGGTGTTAGATCAGTGCACATATACATGGATTCAGAGCTTCTGTTTCACAGGGAAAGGCCAAGATACCTGTAAATGTCATAGTCCTTTCTCTGTATCCCAGCCAGTATGTTTTGCAGTTCCTTATGGCTCGAACAGCAATAAATATTTGGCTTCTGTCGACTATGTTTGCTCAACTGGTTTTCTTCTGAACATACCTAAGAATTTTCATGGAGTCTGGTGCATTTTACGGTGTAAACAAAAAAAGGACTGATGTAAAGGTCTCTTGTCCATGTGGGTATCTGTGTATCCAAGTGGAGTGATGCCCATGTTTTGTGAAGTGCTTCACTCTTTAAGTTTAAATCTGGAAGAAAAAGTGTTGGCAGTACAAGGCAGACAAAACACAAGCCAGAATTCAATTGATTCTGATAAATAAGGAGAATCCATGCCTAATCGAAAAGTCAGGTACTGCTATAGTAACTTAGAGATTTGCTGGTTTCTTCACTGTGTCAGAGGAGGCCTGGATTTTAACCCAAATTGCAACACTGCCATTTCAGTTAGCTGTTAGAGATCTGCCAAGGTGTTTGTATGCAGTTAGAAGCTAGTTCATGCAAAGCATATTTTTCAAACACAAAGGAAAATTATTTTTTTTAAATGCAGTATGAGTCATTTCTAGTATGTATTTATTAAACCTTTTGAAGTACAAACAATAGGGAACATGTTGAGAGAGTTATTAGAGACTACTAACAGAGGAAGAGGTACAAATGATTTGTTGTGGAAAAAGAATAGAAGTGATATGATGAGGTGTATGTAAAAGCCGAACAGAGGAACAAAAAACGTAATATAATGCCAAGTTTTGAAGATTATGTCTATATTCAAATTGTGAATTCTTTCTCCTTTTTTTTTTCTTTTTTTTTTCTTTTTGCCTTTTAATTGACTTCTGTGGTTTTAATGCAAACATTTAGGAATATATGCTGACAATTACCTGGCCTCATTTCAAACCTAGTCTGGAAGCAACTGCATCTTCAAATGCATACAGAAGGCTAAATGAATTGGCTATAAATCAACAAATAATATGCTTTATAAAACAAAAAAACA
This sequence comes from Dromas ardeola, assembly GCA_013398915.1. Taxonomy (NCBI): domain Eukaryota; kingdom Metazoa; phylum Chordata; class Aves; order Charadriiformes; family Dromadidae; genus Dromas; species Dromas ardeola. The sequence continues at coordinate 2,467 of VYZM01009783.1, forward strand.
ACACAAAACAAAAAATAAAATAAAATAAAAATTAATATTTTTTAAAAAAACAACAACAAAGCAAGGCAAAAAAATATGATGGTAATCCCCAAACTGTCAGATGTGTTGTAGCAAAAGCCATCAATGGGGAAAAATATGAGCAAGGTATGTTCTCATTCTCCTTTCTCTGGTATAGGGAGTTGTGGGAGAGGTTCAACATGACCATATGAAAGAGTTCCTGTGGGATCTCAGGCAAAGAGATCACTGCTTATCCAGTGGGAAAAAATGGAGGGTGTGGAGGCTGGGACTAAGCAAAACAACAGATTCTCAGATGTTAGGATACTTAAAAGAATTCTTCATACAAATGTTTCTTAGCTTCAAGTTTGATTTCACCAGGAAGAAGGGGGATGCACATGTTAAGTTGTGCTGTTTCAGAGGTTTGTTCTGCAGAAACCTCTGCATTCCTTGCTGTAACTCATAAAGGATTAAAGCTGTAAGCCAAAGTAGACTGTTACCTACTCAACTGGTCTTGAAGCCTCTGGCAGCTTGACTCATTGTCCCATTTCCTAAGAAATGACTGAAGAGGGACACTGCCTATGACGTTGCACTGGGGAGGTCAAAGAAATTGTCTGCAAAGTTGTTCAGCTGCAGTGTCCAAATGCTTCCTCGTGTAGCATGCGTTGCTGTGTGGGCGTCACCAAGGCTTTTCACCAAGATGTGGTGAACAGTCTGTGCTTTGACAGTATGTCAGCTGGACAGAGCAGAAACAGCATGCCGTAAGATGCAATGAACAGTAAGTGCCCAGAAAAAGCATAGCTGAAGAAAAGGTAGTACATTATTAGAAATGTACCAGAATGGTAAAACTGTGATCTTTTATGTCCAGTTCTTCTCCAACATGATAGTACATGCATTCATTAAAAAATGCTATTTTCCTAGTTTATTCGTCGCTTGCAGTGACTAGAGGTTTAAGACTAGAGGATTAAAACACTTAGTTCCAAGAGGTTTATACACAATCCAACACATTGCATTTAATTAAGGTGAAAATTAGATTCTCAGTGAGAACCTACAGTGAGTGCAGACATCAGTATTTTTGGGCTCAGTGGAATATACTTGTCTCAATATTAATCGTTTTTAAAAGCCATCATAAATCACAAAACACACCATTTTCAGATATTCAAAACCACACTTTTGTGTTTAGTTCTGTACACAAAACCCCTGTTCTTGTGGTAAATGAGTCCTTCCACTACACTAACCAGCTTTCTGCTGTTGGGACAGTTTGAGCTAATAACATTCCTACTGTGGCAAACACAGTCATCATCATTAGTAGGGATTTTTAGCTATACAGATAGGCCTGAGCAAAGGTTCTGAGAAGCTGTTGCAGCCATGTGCTGGCACAAGATCAGCATATGCACAGGCAGTGGTAAGATCAAGGCTTTTAACAGAATTATGAATGTGGATCAGGCCTTAAAGCCTTGAGAAACAATTAAGAAAAATATTTTTTAACAGCTAAAACTCAATGTATTAGTATTATCTAGAAATATGAAACACCATATCCAGATCTGACATATGGCAAAGTAAATTTGAATTGGCATTAGATTAAACAAAAGGCATTTTTGAAGATGTCTTCTTAGGTTTCTCCATGTGTAAGTAAGGAGGGGGCAGCGAGGGTGTGAAGTAATATGAAGACAGAGACATGCCAATGTATTTAAGTACAAATGTACTCTTGTTAAAAGAGAGAGAGGTATGTCTTGATTAAAAAACCTTATTACTTTCCTCTCTTTCTTAGGCAGGTCAACTTTTTAATCATCAGTTAGATTATTCATTATGAGCAGTCTAATGAGACCAGAATTTGGTCCTGTAAGATTAATTTTTGCAGATAGGAAAACTGCGTTGTCAGTGTCATTTGATTTATTAAAAAATATGACTGAACGGGCTATAATTTATAAGGAGAACTATAATCATAAAAAGAAAATATTTAATTTCAGCTTCTGCTTTTTCTGGCATGAAATAAGAAACATCTGCAGGAGTCATTAGCTCATAGCTGAACAATACATTAGCCTAAGTCAGCAACAAAAGTAAGCAGTGGATTAACTTTGTCCTCACCTAGTGGTGTAATTGGGATCAGTTTTAGTTATATTAAAACAACAGACTCCAACCAACGTCACACAAAGTAATTAAGTGTATCAATCTGAATGCAAGTTCTGGATACTTCCAAAACATCGGCACGTTCATCATTTGCCCTCTCAGGGTGGAAGAAGGGACCTGAGCACTTTCAAAGAATCAGTAATCCAAAATTAAATAGATTAATTTTGTTTCAAGTATTGCAACTGAATATATGAATGCCCAAAGACCATGAAATAAAAAGTTTCCTAAAATAAGGAATGTGAATATTAAACTAGCAGGCTATGAATCTTGATTCTGTTTAGAATTGGGTTGTGTTAAGCATTTCTTTCATGCATCTTACAGTTAAACACAGAAAGAATTAAATTACACAGTTCTTGCCCGGCCTTGCTGAAATCAAACTGATAAAAATACTTCTAGAGAAATATACAACCCTCGTTTAGGAAAATAAATATTAAAAATACAATAATCTGGTTAATCAGAATTGAATTAAAGGGCATATTTTTTATGTAATTTCATTTGCCACTGAATTTAATTTCATACTCTGTCTGTAACAAACAGTATTGTATACGTGTTTCTCATGAGCTGCGTTCATTTAAGAATGGTCCATAGTACCTCCACTCTTCTTTGACTTGGCACCCCTAAGTCACAGCCCTGTTTGTTGCCTATCATTTGCCCTTCTTTGCAAATTTTCTTGTCTGTTTCAGCTCTATAGGGCTGATTGTCCTGTGAGGCATGTGATGTTATCGAATTCCTTTGGTCTGCCCAAGAAGAAAGCTACATTTTCTGTGCTGATGTCACTTAGCTTGGTGGGTCAGGTCTTCTTGGAACCTGACAAGTCTACTGTTTGAGTGGGAGACGAGGTGGGACTTGCAGGTGTAATTTAACAAATCTAGGGGTTTTGCACCTTTGCAGTCTTCACTACCATATTTGGATAGGAAGGAGACAATTTAGCTTTATAAATACAGAATTTTTTTCATGTAATTACCCATCATGTGGTACATGAAACACAGCGGCAATGGTCTGTCTGGTGAGAATTGGAGCAGCAAAGGAATGTGATTAATAGAAAACCAGAGTGCAGTGCAGTACAGTGAAACATAACAGCAATGGCCTACCTGGTGAGAACAAAGTGATGAAGGGACCGTGATTAAAAGGAATCAAAATGGTCTAGATGAGTAGTAGCACAAGAGAAGGGGAGGGAACTGCTTCCACAGTTCAAACGAAACTTCAGGAAAGTTAAACTTTGCTGATTAGTAAGTGACATGTGTAATTTGTAGGACTATGTAATCTGTAGGGCTACACATTTTCACTCTTCGGGAGTACAGAAAGTGTTGAAGAGCCTGGAGAAAGATTCTCAAACCCTTTTTCAGGGCAAAATGGTGACAGAGGAGCTGGGAAAACAGGTGTCGTGTTTCAGGGAAAGTAGAAAAATATGCTCATTTTATGGGATTGTATGGTAAAGAAAATCATGCCATGCTATTTGTGTAAATACACTTACAAAAGAAACAGTTCATTTAGTAACTGATGATTTGAGCATTTTTCAAAGACCTTAGGCACATTCATAATACCTTTTTTTCCTAAAGATTTTTTTTTTTTTTAATATATGTGAACTGCAAAATTTTTAACAAGTATTCAGGGTCCATTATTCGCAAGCATGCAATTTGAATGGTTTTCAAGTTTTCCTTGAATAGCGTTTCTGATTGGCTATAAGGATTCATCAACTTTAGGACCTGAACAGAGCATTAGGAAATACAATATGACCTCCTGTAAATCACAGTATGTCATAGCACCCAAATATTGCTGCATGAAGTCCAAAGAGTCAGACTAAAGGTTTGCATTTCTCAGGAAGCTTACAAATGTGCTGTACACAGAAAGAAGAGGGGATTTTTAGAATAGGGAATTTGATAAGGTGAGAGAACTCTAGCTGATCTAGTTGGCAGCCTCTGCTCTAAAAGTAGCTGGAAAATGCTGATATTTTGCTTATGCATATTTCAGAGTAATTTTTTTTCATGACCATTTACCTGACTACCACTGTGGTACAATATAGGGTTACACCTTCATCTAGAAAAAACACTTCATATTGTGAGATGAATGTCTCCAATTTACTGAACTTTGCTATCTTTGTCAGCACAATGTGTTTAAAAAGAAAACAAAAAGCTTTTCAGCATAAGAATTATTTTCTATATGTAAATAGTGCTCAGGTGCTTCTCTATTTATTTTTCCATCACCTGAGTAGCAGAACTCTCTAACCCTCATTTCTGATTATTTCCAGTGTTTCTTGTTCTGGTAACATTTCGGAGGTGTTAATTTCCTCTTTCTTTGATATTTTCAAGTCTTTGCTGAAATGTAGACACAAGAAGTGGATACCTTAATCCAAATCTCTTTTAGCAGTATTATAAGAAGCAAGGTAATGTTATGTGTTTTTTGAAGATTTATTATGTCTCTATATCCAGGAATCTCATTTACTGTAATATTAACTCCTAATATTAAAATAGATAGTGTGAGATGATGGAAAATGGACTGTATGGCACATAGCAAAACAATTCTTTGATGAGTGGGCAGATATAGATTGCTGGTGAGAAAGCCACAGAGCAAGAAAAGATATTAATCTGGCATGTAGTTATACAGCAGAATCATTGTCATTTGGGCAACTGGATATTGCAAGCTCTACCTAGGACTGGGCAGAGTAAAATATCAACAGTGGTCCCAACTTGAAAGAGGAGGAGCGTACGGGTGTGTGTATTTTAACAAGGTCTAAGGTTGCGTAATTCAGTGTGATTAACACCCAGAGAGAAGCTGAATATAGAAGTAAATTTTCCCATAAATATTCCAGTAGTAATGTTGGTGAATGAAAGGATGCGCAGTATGAATCCCTATGGTATTTTGAAATACACCAGAACTGATAAGCAGCTTAGTGTCAGGGATAAACTCAGGGTTCTGCTCTTACTCAAAACAACTGCACTTGTTGCTTAAAAACAAATATTAGTACTTGTTGTCATCCAATATAGAGTGCCCCAAACAAAAGTGGATGAGTGATGTTAAGTTGTTCTGGATTGTTCTGACCATCTTCAACACATTTTTGGAAGTTGTCCCTTAACATGGACTCTTTGTGGGTCCAGATGTACCCTTGCTTAACATAACACCAGGTACAAATGGCATTATGGTGGTGCCCTTCTTACTGAAAAGATAAAGGAAAAAGCAACATATAATAATAACAATAATAATATAAGGTGGTGGCAACCTGTAAATATCATTTTATTGCACAGTGACAGTAGATAACAGGCTCATATTTGCAAGAGGTGATGCAGACCATAGGACATGTATGGGATATCCTTTTGAAAGGCTTATGAGAACCTCACTCATCCTCTGAGTTGGTATAGGAGAGATGGAAGAAGTTTGATATATGAACAACCTAAGTAATCAGTGTCACTAGCATCATAGGTTGGAAACGAATCCCCAAACCACAGCAGTAATCCCAACAATTTCGGACACTTATTCATGGAATATCATACTTGAAGATGTACACAGCATACAGAAAAAAATGAAACAAGGAAATTTATATCAAGTAAAAAAAATCTAATTGATTTGCAAGATTTTCATCGTTTTTTGGAAAAGTAATTTTGAATTTTATTCTTTTTAAAAAGTACAATATCCCTCATGTCACTATGCAGTGCAGAACAAACAATACAGAAAATGAACAAGAAGTACCCTTTAAAGGCTTCAAGGTGACTAAGAAAGGCAAAAGGACTTTTAGAAGATAGAAGGATAGGAAACATGGATAGGAAAATTGTTTTCCTTGTTTTCAGTTTACTGGTTCAATTTTTATGGATCATATGGATTTACCATTAACTTCTTTCCTCTTTAATGTTATTAGGAAACAAAAAACATCTGCCATTCCTTAGTTTTTACCAAGTCCCTCAATCCACCAAAGTGATGGTCACTGTTTAAGTTGCCTGATAAATCAGATATAAGACTATCTGAAGGAAAAGAAAACTCATTAAATTGAGCTGTCCTCTCCCCTAAGGTGCATAGAAGCTTCTGCCAGTATAAAAAAAAAAAGAAATGGGAAAAAAAAAACACCTCTCCTGTGACCTGATTGACTGCATTGATGCACAGTAGCCAACCACAGACGTGCAACTTCTGACCTTCCCCAGACTTGTCAGTGTATGGAGTGCAGGTTGATGATTTTTGTACAATATGTTTTGGAAAACAGCTAGAACCTCATTAAGCTTCTCACTCTTTGAGGTGTGCATTTGTCATGGCAAAATGGTGGCAAAATTTACATGATCACTTTCTGTTGGGAAAGCTTGACCTAATTACAGAGGAATTAATTATCCTGGAGTTGTAAGCTCAGATTTTGTTCTGGCTAGACTAAACTCCAGTGATTCCTGTGAAGTTTCTATCTGCATTATGTAGGTCTGAATTGTCCCTTAGTCGTGTGAGGGGCCACATAAAAAATTCTCAAACTGTGAGATAGTACAAAAGTAAAAGAAACACAGCCAGTGAAAAGTAATATAAATGTGTGTTTGATTGATTTATTCCAGGTCACAATAAATTCAGTCAGTCACTTTTACATTTATAAAGTGGATCTCATGTAAAGACCTTTGTGTGGTGCAAAGAATCAATAAGAACATATGTAAATGAAGGAAATACAGTCAAATAGCGTCTGTTTCACTTTAGTCATTGATTGCAGACATCAATCAAACATTTTGCTTTATCAGCGAAGAGTAGGAGGGCATGTATGCATGTATATATGTGTGTCTGTATTCATTTTACATATATAGTGTGTCATTTTGTGCTTTTAATGCAGAGTCACAGCTAAAAGTCACTAGGTTAAACCATGGAATATTTATGAAGTAGAAGAACTTGCTCACCAGATGAATATTTCATGACTACTATTTTTTATGTCTATTTCTTGAATATATCTTGTATTTAGTCATAATAATCTTTAATGTAGAAAGCTCTTGCAGAATGCTATACGTAGTAATTAACATAGGCTTTAAAATAAGTGGTTTAATTTAAAATTTAATTTTCTAGTGGATTTCCTAAAGGGAATTATATTCTGTTCAGTGAAGTCATTGTAAAATTCCTAGTGAAAAAAAAAAAAGGTTTTGGAGGGGAAAAAAGTTAATTTTGTTTGAGAAAATATTGAAGGATAAATTTTTGTCCTTCAGTTCAGTCAATGGATTTATTTCAAGTTTACTTTATTAGTAGATACTGGTATTAGATGCTATTTTGTGTTAACATTAATAATGTTTTATAAAGTTTAGCAATTGAAAATGCAATAAAACTGCATCTGTTAGCATTATAGTCATTTAGATACCCCATCTCTAAACCTGAACTTTTTTTGCATGAATATTAACTGGAAAATGCCATGGGGGCCATGCAAATAATTCATGAATGTGAGTTAAATTCAGAAATTTTTTTTTTTCCTTTAAAAACTAACTTATATATCTTTGACCTAAAAACTAACAGCAAAAGGTTTAACCTAAGAACTTGGGAAAATATTCATGACAATGTATTAATGAATTTCATTTTTATTTTTGTGCAACAATATTTATAGACGTCTAATTTTGAAATTTTTAAAAATATTCCAAGTCTTTTAAAATTGTTGGGGTTTTATTTTTCCTCTTAAAAGGGTCAAAATTAAGATGAGGTATTTCACTACAAGCATGAAAGTTTTAGGTTGACTCAAATGTAAATTTTTTCACTTCTGATTAATTTTTAATTTTTTTTTTTGCATTAGGTGTGGGGAAAAACAAAACAAAACAAAACACCCCACAATAAACAACAAAAGATTATTCTTCAGGTTCTGTCCTGAAGAAAGCAATTAATGATGGAGAAGACAAGCTAGTAATTTCTTTTTCCTTAATACATTTAACTGTAATGAAAATCAATGGTATTCCAGTCAAGGTTTTCTCAGTAGTCGCTACAAGTTAAATATGTGAGTATCTGTCTGTCATTTTCCCAAATCTCTAGGAACATACATTTAGAGCACTTAAATGTATTTACCTTGAACATTAGAGATGAAGACTGTAGAAGCAGTAGGGATTTTTCCATCAGTGTCGTCGTAATTAGTCCTTTAAATGCAATGTATTTCAGTAATGATAGTATGACAGTCAACATGTCATAAAATGCATAGTAGATCACTATGTAAAGAGATTGAAAAGTGGCAAATACTTAAAGGAAAAAAGTTGAGTAACCGTAGAAATATATTTTTTTTTTCCCTCGCATTGCACAGCCCTTCTGTTAATTGTTCTTTAAACACAATGCAATTCACAGAATCACAGCAGGGTTGAGGTTCAAAGGGACATCTGGAAGTCCTCTGGTCCAACCTGCCCTGTTCAAGTAGGGCCACCTACAGCTGGTTGCCCAAGACCATATCAAGGTGGCTTTTGGATATGTCCAAGGAGGGAGACTCCACAGCCTCTGTGGTCCTATAACTAAAATATAAAATTCCGATATATTGTCTGGAGTCCAGAATAGTGAGCACTTTGACAGCCCAAATGAAAGTGCCACATCCACAGATAAGAGGTAAGATTACGGGTAGCTCAGTGGTTCACAGCACCATACAGCTTGCTTTGTGTATCCTGCATTTCTGTGTGCCTTCTTACGAAGAACATAAGGCATTACTGAATCCAGAAGCAAGAATCTAAGTATTGATTTAAATTATTCTGACCTGAACCAACCAAGTAAAAAGCATTTTAAACATCTCAAGTACTGAGCAGAACAGATTATATTAATAGTAATCCTTGTTTTTGTGATGGGCTGCAATGGTGTGCAGTGGAGATGTGAGTGTGTAGAAGTGCTCTAGACTTCATCAAATATCAGCTGGAAGGGAGTAACGCAAGGAGAGATTTTACCATCTGTTTGCAACACAGAAGAGGGAAAATCAAAAGGAATGAAGGAGATATTTAACACGGCTCACCAGACCCCAACAGCTCTTATTTCTCATGGCAGGAGGTGCTGGTTGAGATTACTTTTGAAATGCAGCCACTGGAGAGGGTGCGAAGCATCCTCTGAAAATGCAGAACTCCACTTCTGATCGAAGGTGCACAGAAAATTAATAAGTCTGCTCTGTAGAATGTATGGAAAAGTAGGTGTGGTGGGTTCCAGAAAATCCACATGCTTGTGATGAAAAAAACTCTTTAAAAGAAAAAAGAAAGCTCAAAAATCAATAAGCCTGACTCCTACACTAATGAAAATTGAGAGAAGTGCAGGAGCACCAGAGTGCTGACTGACGATTCCTGTGAAAATACTTTCTACAGGGGTGAAGTCAGAGAGGCTGATAAACTTTTGACTTCTAGTGGCTTTATTCATTAAGATAAAAGAAAAATCAATGTAAATTGTCTTCACTTGTTCGTGAGAAAAAGCCTTGAGTACTCAAGCTTTAATTATTTTCTGAAAAATTAAAACTAATATATAGGTGACAAATGAAGAGGGAAAATGTAGCATTTCTGAGAAGAATAAAGAAACCTCATGCCAGGTGTATTTTTTTAACTCACATCACCGTCTTCCCTCTTGCCTTGTTTCACTGTGTATAACAAAGCCATGTTAGTGTCAGCAAGAGAGAAAAACATCTGGGTTTACAGTCATGTTTAATAAGCATGTTTCTCTTTTCGTGTTTCTGTTTGTTGAAATACAGTTGTCAGCAAAGAACTTTGCATGCTCACTAAAACCAGTCTTGGGCACAGTAATTTATTCAAAGTGCCCCAGGTTTAAAGTAAGTTTTCTTTGTGACTTGTATTTTAGGGAGAACAATGTGATGGGTTTTAATTGGTCCAGATTCAATATGCCCTCTGCAGATATCCTTAGATAAATTGATATTTTCTATAAGTCATTGTTGGTGTTTTTAAGATAGACATAAGGCAATAAAGTCTTTGAGATCTAGCTGAGGGCGGTGTTTTATTGAAGCTGGATGTTATTGACACTGTTTTGCCACAGTGTCATCATCTGTGTATACATCATACCTATTTTCCAACATTAAACAATAGTAGACTTAAATATATTTAGGTATTTATTCTGGTTGTACTGAAGTTAAATATAAAGCCAATATTAGCTACAAAGGTTATAGGATCTTCTTTTGTTTGTGCCCAATCAGAAAACTTAGAAGTGAATACTGGTATGTCAATCATTCCTTAAGCAGTATGTTCCAGTCTCCAAATATTGTTGTATTCATTTAAAAATATCTGCTTTGCCTTTCTTGCACCACGACTCAAGTCTTCTCTTTTCTATAGCCGTATTCATGCCATGTAGCTTTATGGTGAGGCATTTCCTGTTCCTCATTCCTGAAGCTACTAAAAAAACGAATAAAAACACATACTGCACCAAAGTGGTATGTGTCCCTGCATGAGACTCCTCTAATGCCACATCCTTCATTTTAGCTGCCATCTGCTCCTTTGAATTCTCCTCTTGGCATGTTATACAATTTACAGCTCAGATTTTCGGTGATGAAGATTGTGTTTCATGGAAATTATCTCAGTAAAGCAGTATGCCGGCCCTCAGTCATGATGAAAAGAGTACTATAGACTTGGATTTTAAAAAAAAAAAAAAAAGTTAATTCTTCTGTAGAGCCTATGAACCAAGCAAGGCATTTGAACTGAGAACTGTATGCCCTTGGTCCTATGAAGTTTTGTTTAATATGTTGTAGAGTATTTTCTATGAAACAATAATTATTGAATACTTTTCATTTCATCCTGCTGCACTTCAAAGACTTTTCATATGATGATAAAATTTTTGTCTGTTCCCCAGAAAGGGTGGCAGTTCAATCTTTGCAACTGGCATAGTAGAAAATTTGCCAAAAAACACAAAGCATTTAGGAAAGCACTGAAAATGACAGGATGCATAGCCGTCCTGAAATTTTAAGGTTAAAAGTTGTTGGGTTTTCCTGTGTGTTTACTGAACTTCCTAGTATGTATTTCAGTGAGGCAAGCTGGTCAATGTGGGCATAGTTTGTAGACAGCAGACTGGCTGGTTGAGGTTAGACCAGGGTGAGAAGTGGCACAATAGTGTCACAGAAAGTTCATACGCTAAAGTTGGTATCAGGTATTATAGGACCATGTAGAGTTGAGGTTTGTTTGTCTTCACTGCCATTTTCTGCTCTGTTTTGACCATTGTTTATTTTCTTTTGAATCTTTCCTCATTCTATTAGATGTGAATATTGGATATTGTCAAGTAGTATGGTAGTAATTCTACCTTCATATTTCTGGTGGAAGATTTGGTGATGCTCAGACCCTGTTCAGCCTTTACTTATCTCAGTCCCACTTTGTTTCAGCCTGAACTTTTGTAGCTTTGAGAAGCCCTTGTTCTCCTCCCTTGCACAGAGAGCAAGTGCCAGGAGTTTCCCAGCTTCGAGTAAAGTGTTCTCAAAAGCAGATCAAACTGCCCTCTCGGTCAGCCTCTGTCATCTGCGGATCGAGATGCAACACGTTTTCAGCCCATAATGCAAAGGAGTGGTGTATCTGGCACAGCACCCAGGTACCTTTGACTTGGCCTGGATCAAGCACTTGGGCACACATCTGCAGTGAGAGGGCTAATCCAGTCCCCTGTATAAGTCCAAAACCAGACTCAAACACACTGAGCACCTGCACGGGCTTTTATTTTATTCCCATGAGGGATAATATCCATAAAATAAAAATTACTATCATCATCATTGTTACTTTGCAGTGTGATACATGATGTTACTTTAAAATTCTCTGTTCACATAAGAATATCTGGTCAAATTTCCCTTAAAGCACACAAAACAACCACGCGAAAAAGTTTCAGACAAGTGACTGAAAATATGAAATTGTTTGGCTTGGAAGGCAAAGCTTTCTATGTGTAACTATGGGGATATCCTGAATACGTTTTTCCATTCATAAGTGTAAAAGACGCTAGCAGGTACCTACTTTACCGTAACTATATTTTACAGCTTTTTTTAGTATTTAATTTTAAGATTATGCGTTTGGATGTTGGGGAATGCTCTTTGAAATTTAAAGAAGCAAAGACTACTGTACACTGATTTATGATCTTAGTTGCTTAGCTATTTGAGTATACTTGGTTTTGTACATAAAAGTGCTAGGATATTTTGTGATTACTTTCTTTGCTCTTTTGGAATATACACATCTTCTCAAAAATGCATATGGCAGCCTGTGTCTGTGTCTGTGTGTGTGTGTGTGTGTGTGTAAAATTGTGTGATATTTCAAGTCATGACAGGCTACTCGTGGTTTCAGAATTACAGCTTTAAGTACTGCTGTGCCTTTGGCAGCACTTGAAACCTTGGCAAGAACTGCAGCTGACTAAGAACTGAATAATTGTTTTAAAACTAAATCTTTTTATGTTGTTTTCCTTAAGGAGAATATCCTGACAAATGTTAAGCTCAGGGGGCACTCCATCGACTGCCTCGTTCTACAGAGTTGTAAATGTGAAGGCAGTAACCACAAAAATCATTATCTAACCTTGTGTTCTGCAAAATACAGAATTTCACCTAAATAAATCTTTTATTTCATATTTAAACATGTTCTCATTCAGCACCAGGTCCTGATGCTTAGAAAAAAAGGAAGACTAGTGAGAATGAATTAGCCGCTTTTTATTGGCATTTCTACCACTGTCATTTTAAGACACTAGTATTCTAGATTTTAATGATACCTGAAGTTTTGCTCAGATACCCACTTTTTGTTAGAAATATTTTTCTTGAAATAAAATAATGAAGAAAAGAAAGAGTAAGTTTTTCATGGGCTTTAAGTTTTTAACTGGATGTAAACCTGTGAAGAGTGATAGGTTTCCTCTATTATGTGCCACAGGCATTTCTAGGATTTCTTAATTAATGACTTTGTTTTCCATTTAACATCTGTCATCCAAGCAGAGTTTTATCAGTTCAGAGTGAGTTATCTCCGACTGTTGTGGTTTTGGCCAAATCGGCCAATGGCTGGCAACAGATCCTCCCCCACAGCCTCTCGTGCACAGGGAAGAGGGGGAGAGATAAAGAAAGATTTACGAGTTTAGAAGAAACTAAGCTACTTTAATGAAATATTAATAATCAGATAAAAAGGAAAATAATGAAATAGATACAGTATATACAAAATCGTATTAAGCTCCCAGGATGACGTCACCGGCAGGCACTGGGGAAGTCTCAGGCTGGACTCAGCAATGAGTGGGAACCAGGTTCCAGAGCTGGAGCCAGGAACCTACGGATCGGGATCAAANTGGTTGACCCTTTGATCCCTCAGCTTTTTTACTGAGCATGGGGCAGATGGGATGGAATACCTGTGTTGGTCAGTTTTGGGGCACCTGTCCTGACCGCTCCTCCCCGCAGGTAAGACCCCTCTACGCCCCTCCGCTTCCGACCCTCCAACAGGGCAAATAACGAAATTAGCTGACCTTGGTTGTTATAGCAATAAGTATAAGCAAGTGCCTCGCTGCATACCATTCCTTGGCACAAACTATCTTATCACGCTGAACGAACCGTTTCAGACACAACATGCTGTTAATTTCAGAGAGTTAGAAGAGGCCTAGCTAAGAAATAAAATTACTGAACAGAAAGTTGGTTCTGTTTTACCTCAAACCAGGACACTGACACACAATACTGAGTTGCCTGGTTTCTTCCTTCTTGTTTTATTTTGTTGTTTTGTTTTGTTTTGTTTTTTTAGGAATAGCTGCAAATACAGCTTAACCGGCTGAAGCTAGAAGGTGAAGGATGTGCTGTTGTCCCAGGACTACACTTACAATTAACACATAGTAACAGAACAAATCCAACCTCACTATAAAACTGTGAGATAAAAACCTCTTACTCACACTAGCAGATGTATGCATGATAGACTGGCATAAATGGTGCATTCTCCAGATACACTAGATTCACACATCTTGAAAACATTCTGTTTTTCTTAGGTTTTGCTCCCCCTCTTTATAACTAGGGGTGACAATTTATATCAGTTGTTCCAGTGTCAGCCAGTTGAGTTGGTTGGGTTAGTTGCCATGAGCTGGTCAGATAGCATTGATCATCTGAGCTGTGACTTGGAGGTGTCTTTAGCATATTTAACCTCACAGCGTGGGATAGAGCAAGGTTGAGTGCAAGGGGGACTTGGATGGAAACCCGGCTTGACGATGGGTTACTTCATCAGTCATGCCAATACTGCCCACAGGGCCATGTTGGGATCCAAAGAAGATTGAGCCAGTTTATGGAAAATCGAACTGAAGTCTGTTGGATGGGGAGCAGGTGAAGAGACAGACTTCTTAAGTGCATATTTTCAATGAAACATCTGTAGCATTAAAATCACATTCTTAATGACTAATGCTGCGCTGACTTTTGTGAAGTGTCAGTCAGCCTTCGTAGTGTGTAGGTCCTTTGAGATCCTGAGATTTGATTCTGAGCAGAATATAATTTGTTTTTGACATTGCATTCAGAAAAATCTTATTTGCTTTTGGATCCTACTGTTCACAGGTAGTTCATTTGGATGATATTGTAGAGATCTTGCATAGCCTTTTCCGTAGAGATAATGTCATATATCTAAATCTATTCTTTTATATGTGAGCCTTACATTTTATTTGAATGTTAAAGGCAAAGACATTCCACGTCAATATAAAATTAACAGAAGACTTAATATAAACACAAAACTAGTGTAATGTGTCATCATATATAATGTAATATAACACACTGCTACGCTGGATCTGCCTCCCTCAAGCTACTTATGCTTCAAAGTTGATTTTTCCCAGACCTGTCAAGGCTTCTACCATTGTAACAGAAATAAACAGAAGTGTGGCATAGGTTTTCAAATACTATCCATACATTGCCTTCTTACATCATCTCTCTAAAGCTAATATATGTTGGACAACATGTATCTTCATATATGCTTTCCAAATCTGCCCATGTCTTCTTGTTCTGTTTTCCCCACTGATATCATGCAGTATTATTCACTTCTAAGGAAAACATGATTAAGTTTTCCCAAGTGAACATCATATTTTCTCTAAGATAAAAACTAATGTTTGTGCTGCCATATGTCTTATTATATTTTGTCAATGATGCATTAAAAGGGGAAGAAAAATGTTCTTAAAAATGCTTTAAAGCTGCAGAGGAGTTTACAGTGTAAGGTTGTACAATGATGTCATCAGATCGTGACTTGGGGATGTCCGTGACTGTTTTGGGGAGTTTTCTGTCAAATACCTGGCGCCTCTGTACGGGTGTCACTGCTCTGGAGTCAGAAGGAAAAGCCAGGCTGATGGTGATCCACCACTCAGTGTAGTGAGTCACCAGCTTGTGCCAGCTCAGTTGAGCAAAGCAATTCCAGTTTACTCCCTCTCCACCCCTCTGAAATAAGTAAGGAGAGTAAATTGCAGATAATTACTATGGAGATGAGTCACTGTATAAACAGCTTTTTAAAATAACTTGAAGTTTTAAATCACTGCTGATGGAAAAAAATATTGGTGTTGTGTAGGAAATTTTTGGTGTGGTAATTTAGTACATTTACTTAACGAGTGGAAAGCAGAGTGCTGACATTGCATTTGACACTGTATGATAAAGCAGAAATAGTGTATTCTTTGAGTATTCAATAGCCTACTGAAGACAATTTTTTCAAACATGGTTTATCAAGCTGTGGGGGGTAAAAGAAGTCCTGGTACATATAGAAGGAGACTATGTTCATTCGATTTTTTAAAATAGTGTGCATAAAGTACAAAAAAGTCCATAACTGCATGTTCATATCTATTTTTAATATGCATCTTTAATTTCTGTCTAGGGTTAAGAAGCACAGTATTAACAAGTAGAAGTAGGTCTTTTGTATTTTACAAAAGCAATTCTCACTAACTGTAGTCTAACTCAGACAAGAAATGAACATAGTCTATTCCTGAAAGAGCCTAAACCAGCAATCAAATAGTCAAAATTAATTAAATAAACAGAAAAGTAATGTTATTGGCATAGCTGTCTTGGCACCTGAATGATTTATTTCAGCTGAGATTCAGCTATCCTTTTTTATTTAGATGTGTACCTAAGCGCAGAGTAGTCCCACTGAAACAACCATCAGGGTAATAACAAATCCAGTTTTGAATTGCTAACGCTGGTATTCATCCAATAGTTAAGTCTAAGAATATCATTCAAATAGCAGTCTGAAAAAAAATGTTACTGAAATTAATATTCTTTGTATAATTGGACAATTTTGTTTAACCAATTTAAATGCACAGACATTAGTACTTTTAATTATTTGTTGCTCAAGGAGCAGTTGAACTGGCAGCTTATACAAATTTGGGGCATTAGTAAAATTTAATAACAGAACTTCTAACTAACTTTCGTGTTCTGTTCTGTTCTGTTTGTGCAATCCGCTTTGCCACTGGTACCTTGAAAAATTACAACATGCTTGTAATTAGGTTGTAGTTTGTTTGTTTACTTCTGATTCTATTGTTCTTAAGTTTTAAATACTCAGTTTCTTTTTTGTGGAATCAGCTGTCATATTGTTATTGAACTAATGATCTACCTGATTAGTTCACTTTAAAAACAATAGGGTGGTATTTCCCTTCTTTCTTACATTGTCTTGAAATCCTCTACTTTCACAAACACATTTTACTTAAATTCAGTAATTATACAGTAAAACAATATGTTATTGTAAAATTTAAAAGCTTGATATGATCATTACATATATACATACCTGAAAGTGGATTAATCTATTTTCAAAATACACATTTAGACATTAAATGAGGAGTTACAAAAGGGGTGGGTTAGCCTGTTGAGTACCCTGTTTAGGCCATTTTAGATTATTCATTTCATAATGTACTGTTCTTGTAGAGTAGCCTTCTTAAATGTTTATCTGAACACCAAGCTATATAAACAAAAA
This sequence comes from Dromas ardeola, assembly GCA_013398915.1. NCBI lineage: Eukaryota > Metazoa > Chordata > Aves > Charadriiformes > Dromadidae > Dromas > Dromas ardeola. The sequence goes on from VYZM01009783.1 coordinate 19,365, forward strand.
TCACCTGCTAACCTCAGGAAAATTTAGTTAGAGACAAGATGGTTGGCTGGTGCTTCAGGCAGTAATTCATTATTTTCTATCGATTGGAATTGACAGCCCCCAAAAGGACACCATGCCACTCTGCAATTAGAAATAACTGATGTGTCCAGCGTTAATTGTCACATAGAGTTGCATACAGAATATTGTACTGAATTAGCCAAGGTTTATAGTTGGTCTCAAATGCAGTTGGTGCCTGTTAACAAGGTCTTTGCTATGTCTGATGAAGTTTCACTAAAAAGAGGGCAGATCTTCCTGCTCCACTTCTAATTTCTCCCAGCATAGTACATGGAGTGATACTGAAGGCAAAGAAGTAAGTTTACCAAGCATGACACTGATCTTTGAGAGAATGTTTGTAATCTTTATCCATACCAAGTGCAAGCTCTGAAGCTGTCAGTGTGGATCAATGTTTGTCGTGGCTGTGGGAGCGTTGTTTGTATAGAACTGATTCTGGGAGAAGTCAAACAGAAGGAGCTTCTGTTTCAACTGGTAGAAGAGATTCCTTAAAAGAGAAAAAATAAAAGCGTGGATACCTGTGTTTAGTATCTTAAGGGTGTCTCTTTATGGAGAGTCATCTCAGACTTCTATGTGCTTTTAGAGTATCCCAGTGAGAAACACTTGATTGTTGCCTTTTCTGTCATTGAAAAGTTCGCGAGATTGTGAGAAGACTGTTTTTATGATGCATGTGTGTATAAAACATACTGACTGCAAGGAGAGAAAGAACTAGGTCACTGATGTACTTTTAAAATACAGTTTTACTGTGAATACATCTGTTTCTTTCTTTTGAATGTAAGGGTAATAGATAGTCTGCAGTCAAAGGTGCTTTCTGATGGTAACTTCAGGCAATTTAATGGTTATCTATCACCAAAAGGGAAAAGTTCTAGCATGACAATATGGGTTTTTATTGCTTTCCTCAGATCATAAACATCTGGAATGGAGAGTCCAATGGGCAACTTCCCCCCTTCCCCCATTCCCAATACGACCACAAAAACAAATCCAAACCCCCAAACTGCCATTTTTCCTCCTTAACTACTTAATTTCAGGATCATTAATTCATTACTGCCAGGGCCAAGTTGGGAAGACACTGAAGGGAATAGAAGGGGTGGAAGATGGAGAGATGAGAAATAGGTGTGGACTGTGTCTCTCATAACTGCTAACCAGCAGCTTGCTCAGCTGTGTCATCAGCCAACAGCCGTCATTAGCTAAACCGATAACTGGTCCCACAGTTCATTTTTCAGGCAGCTTTACCTTAAGAACAGGTCCTTTTTAGTACTGCAACACCTTTCTCTAGCAGTGAATTTGACTGCAGAGAATTTGATTGAAGCTCTTCTGTTGAGCATTTCTGCTGCAGTATTGGGCCTATCTTATTAGCTAAATCAGAGGGAAAGGTTAAGAGTGTAATATTATAAATGTAAGCTAAGATCCTAATTCATTTTAGCTTAGTTCTTCACTAAGATGAAACATCTCTTACTCAAGTTGATCTAACTATTTAGAATACAGATTTTCATGATGTCTTATTGCTTGTATATTAAGAAAATGTAAATAATATAATGATTAGGACTATATGGATTTTTTCATTGTATTTTCCTCTCTCTCCCTTTTCTTCTCTTCCCTTCTCCTTTCCTTTCCCTGTCCTTGCCTCCCCCTTTCCCCCCCACCTTTTTGCACAGCCTCATTTGAAGAGGAACCAACTTCAGCAGGTATGACTAATTTATGATTACAACTGCATTATGTTAACTCTTCCTTGAGAGATGCCTTTTTTAAAAATAATTTTAACCAGGTTTATTTTCTGTATAACACATGCTAAATAGCTATATCAGTGTTGGGTTCTCTTCTTTTCTGTCTGCTCCCCTTCCTTTTGTCTTTTTTTCACTCAATTTGAAGTCAGTAGGAAATATACTCCTCCAGTAGTAGTTAAACGTCTTCTCTGTCACATGTTCCTTCCTTTTTGCTTCTTCCTTGGTTAAGCTGGCACATTGTGCTTCACACAACAAACCAGGTCAAAAACGATCAGGAGTTAAAAAAAAAAAAAAAATCAGTGTTAGTGCTAGTTTTTATCTGTCTTCTGGTGGAGCTCAATCACCTGCATGACTCCCAAAACTAGTATCCTTAAAGACAGTGGAACAAACAGTAAAGGAAGGGAAGGACAGCAGGTGCAGAAGCATCCTGCTCAGAGAAAATATTCTGCAAACTATGGCCTGGATATCTGCTTAGCGAACTTTTATTTCCATTGACAGGCTGCCAAGTAGTAAGAACGGTTAACAACACAGTCATAAAAATTAGTTTAGGATCTCCCCAAGAGACACAAACATGTAGTGTTTATTCTATTGCGAAGATTAACTATTTGTAATTAATTGGCAACCCATTGGCTTGGGAGTATTTAAAGAGAAAGAAGACAACATACCAAAGAAGAATGCCACTAAACAGCTTAACATATTTGAAATGGCATTGAGTTGTATAAACTCAGTGAGCTAAAACATCAAATGAGTAGGGAGTCACTTTATAGTGGCTTGTTAAAAGAAGTAAAGGTCTCCAGAGGACCAAAGGAGAAAAGGTAAGGAAAGTGAATGAAGAAAGGAAGATGGCAAAGAAGGATTGAACACAGTTTACAACACTAACCTACAACTTGGGAGCAATATAAGTAATTAAGATATGGTGGAGAATAATAAATGAAAGGATGGAGAACAAAGCCAAGAGTAGAATGTGAAAGAGGCAGAATAGTGAAGACTAGCATTGAATAGAGAAAGAAGCAAAAGGGAGCTTTTAATATGAAGATAGCAGTGGAATGGAAAGAAAGCATGACTGAGATGAGAAAAAGCACTGCGAAATGGGCAAAGGAAGAGTTTGTGAAAGAACTGTAGAGTGCTAACACACCCCTGAGGAGTATATGTTATAACTGTTAAGCATCATCCTTCAACTATCCATTTCTTGAGAGATTTGTCAGTCTTGAAATTTTGATGGAAAATATCTTAATAGAAATTTATTGCAGCCGTTCAGTAGAAGTGTCAGTTACAAAAGGACATATTTTTACATAGGAAAGAAAAAAACCCCACCCTTTTCCCCTTTATGGAATTAGTTTAATTACGCACATTTTGTAGAGACAGAGTTTAGAGGCTTAGGCTTATATGAGTATGCTGCGGTAATCTTCAAGACAATCTTGCTATGGTGGTGCCTTCATTCCTGTTGCGACCAGTGAAGCGTCTCATGAAGATATGTCCTCCCTCTTTGCATTTTGAACATCATGGCCATTTTTGTGAAAGTGTGTATCCACAAGCTGGCCAAGCTAACCAGATACACCACCTGAAAGTGTGTAAAAGGAGAGAAGAGGAATTTATGAAACAGCCACATGGGCTCCACTACAAGTCTCAATTAGACTTACCAGTTGAAATTTCAATAGTTTCACAAAAGTCTACAGATTCTATATTCATTTCCTCAGGAGCCCTTGCCTTTTGGAGTGCCAGATGACATTGTTTGCTTTTGTATTTGTTTAAATGGATTGTTTTTAATCACTTCTGACTGTTTTGTTTTACTCTGACCTAGCATCACTGCTTTGTTTATTTATCTACATAATTCTTGTGTTCAACAAAGCTCAGCCAATAATTTACCATGAATGTCTTTTGATCATTGTTTCATCACAGAATGTTCCTAAACATTCATGATGTCCTTGAATTCACCCATTACCTATAATATCCTTTACACCAGTATTTTTTCAAATATTTCCCCCCAAGACTTGATCAGATATGTTTCAAACTCACATCATTTACTTACTTGTGGTTGGCTGAATGAGCTGTACCTAATTTTTAGCCACTGTTTTTAATGTTATAGTTCTTAGTGTTTCAGGATTTGTTGGCATCTAAAAATGTGCCACAATTATTTATGCAGTAACAGCTATACTAGTGTAACTTTCAGTATAAAACCTGTTAATGGAAAGACTGGTGACCTTTTCATGTTGGTTGCTCCATAAGAGGATGCTGTCAGCAGTAAAAGTATACATGTGGGAGTTGCACTGATACAGCAATGCAGATAGATATTCCCACACAGACAAATCAACAGCTAGAAGTACACAAACATACAGCACCAGAATGTTTTTATTCTTTGATTTGGACAGACGAACAAATGCCCCTGGCATAAATGGTACACAGTAGATTTACAATAGGAGACAAAACACATATTTGTAAACATTTGTGTAAATAAATTTCAACTGCTCAAAAATTATGTTACAAGAGAACATGACTAAATACCTGTAAAAGTAAGTGAATTACTGTAACAGTAATACTTTCTGTTATTTAATCTGGTTTTAGTACATTGATACTTCACATGATTAGATTCTTTGGGAATTATATTTGAAACTATTATTTGCAAAACTATCATTTTCTTGGGAATAATTTTGATTAATCGGAAGCTTTTTGCAGAAATTAATTTGACTAAACTTCTCCAACCACCGAGTAATGTTTTTTTCCTAATGAAATGAAAATTTCCACCTGTGGGAAAATAAGTCTAGCCTCTGCCTTGTGTAGCGAACTTCGGATCTTAAACTCTTCAGCTCGATTTTAATAGAGTATAACCCAACTCTACATTTGCACGAAATGTGACTATGGTCAAAATAAGCTATGTTTAAGTATAGATACTATTTTTCAGAAGTTCCATAAGATGAAACAATAATTTTCTGTGCAATTGTACACAGATAGTTTTGGATCTTCCTCAGCAAAGCAGTGAAACACACAGTTAGTATTTGAATAGTCAATGCATGGTAGACCTATTGTCTTTGTGAGCATGTGTTTAAGCGTATGTTTGCTAGACTGGAGCTTAAATTAGGTGCAGTGAAAGTGCAACCTAGAAGCACAATATACATTTTAACAATAAATTTCACTATCTTGCTCTCGGGGGAGTCGAAATCAAAAACAGACTGTTGCTTTAAGAGCAGGAGAAAGTTTTAAATTTAGTGATGAAGAGCATACATGTAAAAATGAAGTTATTTTTAAACCTTCGTTATAAAGATATCACTTGTTCTAGCTTTTCCAGAGGAAAATCTATGAATAAAGTGCAATAGTTCTTTACCTATATCTTTTATCTTAAATTTTAGTAAGTAATACTAGCTCTTCAGATGCTCTGTAATTTATCGTTTCTATTGATTTTGCTTGAAGATATGACCAGATATTGTTATTCTGAAAGTAACAGATTAGTGCATTCTGATGGGATTGTTTTAATATAAGTTATTTCTGAGATTGTATTGACATTTATAAAGCCGTGTATTCTGCTTAAAACTGATACCTCTTCCTCAGAATAGGAAGGCAGTCATGCAGTTTGAAAGATGTAAGGGTGCTGAAAAATAAATAGAAACTGCATCCAAAGCCTCATGCAGTCATCTAGAGCCTTTCATAGTAATTTCAGTGGGATGTGCCTTGCATAGGCAGAAAGCAAATTCTATCAGCTACCAGATTTCGCCCTTTTCTAAAAAAAGAAGCAGCAAGTTTCCTCCAGTTTGTTACATTTATCTTGGTGGAGTGTAATTAACCTCCTAATTCTAGTGCTGACCTGGTAGCGTTGGGGGGGTGGTAGCCACACACTTCCAGCTGCAAGGCCCAGAAGTCATCACTTGGCATTCAAAATCATTAGAAGTACCTTATGATTGTCTTCTTAACACTCTGAGAGAAGAGACTGCACTTAGTGTAACTGTTGCAGGGGAGGAAACGTGACAAGATTAATTGGAGGGTAACATAGTAGTTTCCAAACAATACCTTTACTTATTAAAGAATATGAGGTAGGACAAATTGCAGCTAATAAATTAATTTTATGTAGATTATAAACATTATTTTAACTTTTTATGAACATTTTAAACTTTTAATGGACCTGTGATCAGGATCAAAACTATAATTTCTTTTGCTGTTTCCCATACTCTGCTCTTTTGGATAGAGTCTTGCTTCTTGGACAACACCGTCCATGACTAATCTTGTAGAAGTGAAGTTACTAAAATTTTATTCTGATTGTTGTAACCACTAGGTCGAAGAATAATATTCTGAAATAGTAAATGTCCTGTGAGTATCTATCTATATAAATGGTATTTCACAGGGGTTCCTTCAGTTTCAGGATGCTTCGGTCTAATGAACTGTAATTATAACTCATTAAGCATATTTTATCTAAGACAGAGCATACTTATTTTTTGCACACTTTTTAACAAAAGCTAAATCAAGACTCTTTCAAATGATCCTCACAGTTTCAACAAGGTTTTCCTTAGCCCTAATTCTGGATAAACATTCATCTACATCTCAGGACAGTTCTCTTGGAGATTTGTTTCTATGTTTCTTTTCCCACCTATGCATGTGGCATGAGTCTTTTAAAGCTGTTCATTGAACTAGGAGGAGGTTGCTTTGTTGAAAATAGTTTTTAAGCCTAATGTATCACCTTCTGTTGGATGTCCTGCTATTTGAAGCTTTGCATATCAAAAATGTTTCCCCATGGTTTTATGTATTCCCCACCTCTCCTCAAGGAGTCTGGAATTATTTCTAAAGATATCAAAGATATCTTCCACGACACGATGAAACAGAGTACAGCATAACATGTGGCACCTTATATACTTGCCTTTACACTGTGACTTTGACTGAAATAATAAATACATGCCCATTGAGACCATCACTTGACTGAAGCCACTGCTTGCTTTTGTCACTGACTTTTAACTTTTTTTTAAGCCTAGTGTTTTAGGTGAATGGCATTTGTGTCTTTGTTCTCCATCTATATACAATATGCAAATGTATTTAGACTTTCATGACACTAAAACTCCTTTGCAATTTGACTTTAATATTGTTTTAATGAAATTTAGGTGTTGAAGAGATAGTAGATTCAACATATGACAGAAATTTCTTCTTCAAAGTCATTAGCAAAAAATAATCCCTACAACAAACTTGTGGCACAGTGTGTATATGTACAGACAACTGCATGGTCTATCTGTGTGCAACTACTACAAGCATTCTATTTTTTTCCATGGAAAATAATATTACTCTTCTAAAATTTTGTGTGATATTTCATCTGTTCCCATTCATAAATTTCTATAGAATTTATTTTAACATTTTTTTCCTAAAGAAGAAAAAAACAAGGGGAAAAAAATCACTTTTGAGAAAAAACAAATGTTGAAAATGCCATATGAAGTGGGGAAGGGGACTTCAATTGGAAAGTCTCTAGAATGAAGTTTAATTCAGAAAAAGAAATGAAAGGATTAGAATGGAAAAACACAACACAGAAGTTCCAGGAAGAAAGTTGTACTAGAGATAGCACTTAAGAGTTATCAAAATGTCATAAAAACCAGAGATATAAAAATCTTAAGATTTGCCCATTAATCTTACTCTATGAACATGGTATTAAGCAATAACTGAAATCTAAATTTCTTCCAAGATACGTGTTTTATTTTGTTTCTGTTAGTAAAACTGCAGGTTTCTCTGGCTATTAAAACTGGTGTTTTGTTTCTCTCCTGGATTTCTTGTTTAAGAAGCCATTTAAAGCAGGGCACCGCAGTATATTGCCTTAGTGTTTGCCTTGAAACCTATTTGCAGAATAAGAAACTATGGATCAGTCACTATGTTTGGTGAAAAAAAAGTAAATGAAAAAGATGAAAAACTATAAATTATTTTACCCAATAAATATTTCAAATCCGGCTTACTGGACATAGCCTAGATGCTTCTTCAGAGAGACCTTATTAGTTTTCCTACTAGACTTCCTCTAGAATTCTGTGGTAGTAATGGAGTACTGTTCTCTTTTCTACTTGTTTTTTAGATTTGTCTCTTGTATTCATATTAATATTTAGCTAAATTTTATTCAGACTAACAATGTATTAGGAAGAAATAATGTTGCTTCCCTGAGCTCCACTACCTCCCAAGGACTGTGCCTGGGCTCAGTGAGAGGCTTAGTGAGGGGGGCAGTTTCTCATGGAAGTTTTGGACCCACAAGCCATTCCCTGGTGCAGTGTCACAGTGCTCACAAGCTGACTGTTCTTGTGAGAAACATGCACCTACTTTCTAGCTCATAATGTATGATAGAATGGAAATTATGTACTTGCTCCCATAAAAAGATGCCTATGTCACAGGTTGGGTTTCCCCTTATGGACCTCTGTAATTGACAGGATAGAGACAATAACAAAACATATTTAATGTACATTTGCCAGGCATAAGTGATAAACATTACTAATGTGTAGATTTAAAATCAGTATGCAATCCTGTATTAGCTATAATTAGAATTTTTTTACCAGTTTTCAGGTGAAATTATTGCTTCCTCAAAAAAAAAAAAAATTGTAAAAATGTTATAAAACTGTGACCCACATTTTTGGCAAAATATAAGTACCTTTTCTTGTTCTAAATATCCTTGCACTTAAAAATTCACTGAATTATCATTTTTCATAGATTTAAAACACTAGAAATAAATATTACAATTCCAGGTTTTCCCTTGTCCCAGTTAATTTTCATTTTGAGGTAAATTCATAATACCAAATTTTTAAGATTTTGATGTTTCATAACTATTTTTGGTGGAAGGTAGGAAGGTTGTACACAGCACCATCTCAGATAGCTTTATATTAGTTAGTTTAGCATAGTTTGATATTAGATAGTTTAGAAAGTGTGTAGATTTAGATTGGACGTAAGGAAGAAATTTTTCACTATGAGGGTGGTGAGCCGCTGGCCCAGGTTGCCCAGAGAAGCTGTGGCTGCCCCATCCCTGGAGGTGTTCAAGGCCAGGCTGGATGGGGCTTGGAGCAACCTGGGCTGGTGGGAGGTGTCCCTGCCCAGGGCAGGGGGGTTGTAGTAGATGATCTTTAAGCTCCCTTCCAACCCAAACCATCCCATGATTCAAATATTAGATAGGTCCTCTGCTTGAACAGGGGAATATTGTAATAAATGCTTTTACCATTTGGTGCTGCACTGTTCATCAAAGAGTAGAAGAGATCCAGTTGGTTAAAGTGTTGGCAACATGTCACAGATTCTCAGAGAACTACATAATGACTTCAAATGAAAAACATTTGAGATCTTACAGAGAAATGATACTTATATCCTTATTTGATAACTATACTATCAGTTTCCCTTAAAAATGCTTAAATTATTTTGGCTATGAAATCAGATTCCATGAAAGGTATCTCTTCTTCCTGAAAATAATGCTCTAATGGCATTCTATTATTGCAAGAAGTTGAAATTGTAACTCCTTTGATGATTATCAGAAAACAAAAAACCAAAACAAACAGATGTCCCTACCTTATTGAAATGAAACTTTCAAAAAACTTCATCGGATATTTAATCTGCTTACACTCTCACCCTCAAAACCTCAAAGATGCATCTGGTCTAGTCTCAAGTACTTCAATTTACTGCCCACTGTACAGCAGTGCCCAAAGTGGTGTAGTTTTGTGACAGCATTCTGTCAGGCTGTCTTTTGGGGCACGATAATTTTGTTGTGGTGTGCAAAGCCACACTGTTTCACACATTTCAAAGAGGAAAAGCGTCTTTCCATATTATTCTATGGGAAAGGAATTGTCGGTCCCCCAGGGTCTGTTACAGAGATTTACACCCTTGGTTAACTTGGTTTACATATTTGTAACAACTCCATTTCTTTTTCTTCTTGAAGTGCATATTTTATTTTTCAGTGCCTGAAGCTAACTCATTAATTACTTTTCTATATATTCCAGGCAAAATATAGACTAAATCAGAACGTTATATAAAGGTCATATTGAACCCTATTCCGATGGAAATTAAGCTTATGCAGTAAAAATAGCTCTAGATGCCAGGTGGCACTGAAGCCTATTACAGTAGACTGTCACATTTAAAAGCTGTAAATCTTGCTTAGGTCAGGAATGGAAATTAATTAGTATTTTCAGCCTGTCCCTTAGTGAATGTTTGTCCATGTATCATAAAAATAATTCAGTTCGGCAAAATCACTCACTTCTTTTCAGGATTAGACATTTTGTGCCTCCTAGACCTCATCTAGGAGGTTGTAGTTGCAGTGCTGGCAAATGTCTAAGAAACTCGTACATGGGCATTTTTCCATAATTTGCATAGTTTTAGAGAGTGATATTTGTGGTGAGTATACCACCCAGTGTACAAATACAAGTCAAAGTTCATACAGTATCCCCTAAAGTAGCTATTGTTTTATGTCATCAACACTTTCTTTTGGTTGCTCACCTGAACTTTGAGATGGAAGTTTTCCATGCCAGGCCTCTGCCTCAGGCTGAACTCAGCTCAAATCATTTCATGATTTCTCATAATGAGGTTAAGGAAAAAAAGTGTTCTGTTGCCCATTTTGATTCTCAAAACTGTTCTACTGAGAAACCTTTCTGCTCTGATACTTTGGAGCTGGGAAATGCAATTTCACAGTGCAGTGTTAGAGGTTGCTTTTATTACTGCCATGGAGAAGTCCACAGAGTCAGACAAGGTGGTAGGCTTAGTTCACGCTCAGTTAGCAGAGACAGCTCCTGACCCAGCAGAGTTGAGAAGTCTGTTATAGGGAAACCAGCAGTGCATACTTACTGTCTGACCAACTACCAGTGCATCTATGTAGGAAGGAGAACAGGGAGCAGAACAGATGGAGATGTCACCCTGGGAGGGGAACATACCTTTGTCTTGGACTCCAGCAGTGTCAGCACTGTCTATTGGTACCAGGTCTGTATTGATAGAGTAACTTTACTTAGGTGCTTTTCTATCTGGGAAGCAGTATTCCTAAGGAAGAGGTTTTGCAGGTGTCTGGACCTTGCTTGGACAGATACAAAGAGCAGAACTAGCAGTTAAGACAGGGTCCTGTCAATAAAAGAGTCAAAGATTATTCTATGATATCGATAGCTTCATCCTCTGAAGATAGAGCAAGAAGAAACAAGACAAAGAAGAAAAAACTCTGTTCTTGTTGCTCCAGGGATCTCAATGTACTCTGAGTTCTCTGTACTTCCAAGAAACAGAGCGGAAGCACAGGAGAATATATGGCAAAAGGCTAACCATGGCACAGAACAGATGACAAAATTCTCTCCTGTTAGAATGGAGAAATTTTCATCTGAGAAGTGATGGAAACTGAGATGAGAAATTGCTGAGGGAGAAGGGAGTTGACAAGGAAAGAAACAAGATTAATGAGTTGCACATGGGCACAGAGTGAGTGGGTCTGAATACATGCATGCAAAGGGAAAGGCTGCAGTGGGATAATAAGTGGTGGGTTGGTTGCTGTTGGAAGAGTTGTTTCCTTCATGCAGGCCATTAATTTCTGATTCCTTCCAATCTATTCGTGCTTTCTTGCTCTGTCCTTTATGCTTGTGCTAGCAACTGTACAGCTCATGTTGAGCTGCATCAGGTGGTTGTTCCAGCTGGAAGTAGCCTCCTCACTAATGCAATTTCCTCCATATCGTTAGTGTTCATTTTGTTCAGGTCCTTGGTCTTGACTTGCCATGTAGTGGCATGTGTGCTCTCAGTGGGAAGGGGAGTCTGGTGGAAACATGTTGCAAAAGCTAGAGTAAAGGAAAAAAAAAAACAAAACAACCAAACAGTTATCTTTCGTCAGATGCCGAAGTTAGATTAAAGCAGTCAAAGATTCCCATCCAGGCATTAGATGTGTGGAAAGGAAGGAAAAAAAAAAAAAGCAAATGCTAATGAAAGCAAAACAAACAGGAGCAATGGCTGATTGAGGATTTGCAAGGAGGTTAACAAGTCTTATGAAAAGGTCTGTTCAAAATAGCATCCCAAAGAGGCTTATTTTGTGCTTCTCTTGGTTTTAAACTGTCTTATGACCATCTTTAAAGCATTGAATTGACTGTGAAAACATAAGAGTACTGAGGAAGAAATTTTACTCATTTTCTGTTCAATGCAAATTGAAGTAGTTTTTAGTTACTAAGGCTTTGTATTACACATTAATTCAGGAGGATAAAGAAGTATTGAATAGTGACCCATTTGCAGAATGACTGGTCCTGTAGAAACGCTGTAAATGATAGTAAAGTTAAGGACTATAAAATAAGTGTGCTCTTAAAGATGCTAAATATATTTTGTATGTACAATGAACCAGACCCTTCCATGATAGGCATTGTAACCCAAATAATACTCGTAAGTGTAAGGTTTTTGTGGTGTCATTTACATTATGAGTGCCAGTTCTTGCACACATATGAATTTGAAAACCTCATCATTGGCAGTTGTACATTTGACACAAAATTGTGCCAAGGCTCTTTGGCCAGTAGTCTTTGGTCGGCAGTGCAACAACAGCATGTCATCTCATCCTGATATCCTCTGCAAGAGTGAAGAGTCCAATCTACGTCAGTCTTTGCAGTCAATGAAAAGAAACACAACCCTGTAGAGGACAAGTCATCCCATTAAGTTAGATATTTAAAACAAGAAGAGACATTATTCCCACATTTTCTCCATTTATTGCAGAAGGAGTGTACCTGGATAATGTCAATTAGGAAGAAACTCTGAATTTAATTAAATCCCTTTTTCTGCTTTCTACAGGAAGGGCCCACAAGTGGATCTTGAATTTGTGTAGCCTAGTATTATGGTGTGCATGCACATATGAGTATGCACACATTTATTATTTTTCTCCTGAGTTTTTTAGGACCTCGTCTTTTGCAAAGCTGTTGATTTGCTGTTTGTCATTTGTTTTTCTTCATATTCATTTATGGTATCTCCTTCCAGGATATACATTTAACACACTGAATGTCCTGAGTTTGAAAGATTTTGAGCCTACAAAAGATACAGCTATGTATAACTATACCGACACAGGTTTCTGAAGATCAGGCTGCAAATAATTTTAGTTATATAAAATAAATAAGAGTGGCTGTGATGAGGTTCCCTGAAATCTAATGATCTTTTGGGTGGAAATTGTACATTCTTGGTGCTGACTACCTCAATTTGTAGATTCTGAGCAAAGTTAACCAGTATGAATTTTGAAAGTACCTTGTACTGTTGATGTGATTGTAGTGCTCCTGTGTCATGTTGGAAGAAGGCTACCAGAAAAGCCATAATTTGAGAATATCATAAAATTGATAGATAAAGAAATAATAGAGAAATTGATCAGGTTACAAAGGAATGGAAAGGTGTAAGTATTGCAAGCTCATAGTTTGTACTGTCTAGTCCTAGGGTTGTTGGGGGTAATATGCAAGAGAATGAAGAAAAGTAAAAAATAAAAGGAAGAAAAACAAAAAAATAATATTTTAAGATTAAAACCAAGAACAGATTGTCCCTCTGTGTAATTATTACTGCTCCCCATGTTACTATGTTTAACAGCAGGATGAATGGGAAATACCCCTCTCTAATAACTTTCCTGGGAATGAGTCTGTGGCATAATCTCTACAGTTTTACAAGCTGGCTGACATGCTGAAACAGCCAACAATAGCCTTTAACAATAAGTTCTATCATGTATCTTGTGTGTTTATTGTTCTAGTAACTTTTCCTATCACTTAATATCTCTTGTTCCTAAATAAATACATAACTCTTGTTTAGTAAAAAGCAAGCAAATGAAGGAAAGTCTGATTCTTGGTTATCTGTGCTGACTCTTGGTAGTCTTGCACAGTAAAAAAAAAGCATTAATTCTTGCAACCAAAATCCTTGTCCCATCTTTCAGGTATTATATCCTATTATGTAAGGGTGTTAGAGAACTTATAGATACCAGGTGTAAAGAACTTAAGATGTACTTAAGGAAAGCTCTCTGGCACGTGGCAAAGTAGCAGAGAGCAAGGCTGAACAGAGAGAATATGGTACTTCTGTTAAATTCAGGCTCCTTTGCAACAGAATTTATAATCAGGGTAAGATGTGACATTTAGGATCATTTTCTGATGTAGGTACATACGTTGCAGGAAGGCTATAACAAGGAAAGGTTTGTGGATACAGGTAGCGTATTTTATTGGTGATAGGTGAAATGGACAGGCCTTCAGACATGTGAGTTTTTCTTCATGTCTGAAACAGCAGTAGTTTATCGGTTGTGATCCTGGATATGCATAAACCCATTACATTGCTGTGGATTTGTAGTGCATCAAAGCCCAGGAAGTGCTAAAACTGACAGATAACGGAATTATCTGCAAATGGAATTAAGTGCCCTGGAGAACAAAGAGCAGAGTTTAATATAGAGCTGAGGTGAGTTGTTTTCTTCCATCTGGTCTTTCTTATTATGAACCTGTGTCTCATCATCTACTGATCTGATGCCCAGTTCCCATCCAAATGAGTTTGCTCCTGTGTTTCACTGTGTTTACTGTTCTTCTGACTATTGTTAATCCCCCCAAAACCCCTACCAAGTAGAAAAGCCCTACTATCCCAAACTGTCTTGACCCTGGCTTCAGTCAGTACTATTTTTCAATAAGGGATCATCTAGCTGGACTGTCTGAGTAGCTTTATCACTGCGGTGTTGAGATCTTTAAGACTGTCCTAGCTTGAACAGGAAAAAAATGTTGAAGGAAGATTTGTCACTTATATGGTTACCTGCCCTTAACATTGACCAAGAATTAACAGCCCTCTTTGAAATGTATCATTGAAGCAACATTACAGGAGAAATCATAAAGAGAACATAAATCGCTTTAGGGGCATGGAAATAACAAGCAAAGTCTTCAGTGAGTTCACTCAGACAGGGTTCTGGGTATTTCTGCATGTATGCAGCAACTTCTTAGGCCATTTCTTCCAATAACAAATATATGTCACTTCATTCACATCTACTAATTCTCATTGTTACTCTTATAGATTGACTTTCCATATGCTAATGACCATTTGCCAGAGCCAAAACCTCCTTTTTTTCTTTTATCTTAGAAATTGAATAGATTCTTTTTTGGTTTTGAAGCCTTACTACAGCAATTAAAATGCATTTCATTTTTCTCGCTGTAAGTCTTTTAGATAACCAGTGTTTTACCTCAGAGCATGAATGTCCATTATTAGACTTAAAGAAAGCATGACATGTAGTATTCAGCTATCTTCTGCTGTATTGTGTTATCTCATCTATACAATTTTAGTGTTTCAAAATATTATTTTGAAAACAACTATTTTTTTCCCTTTTTGTGCACTTAAATAAAACTGTTAACTTTAGTAGTACTCCTTATGAGTAAATACTATGTGACTTCAAAAGTGTGGCAAAAATATTTACATAAGATCCACAGTACTGTAAAGAAATAAACTGCCAAATGAAAATTATCGGTATCACTGGAGATAAATAAAAGCCCATAAGTTTTCACAGTCCAGTCCAGAAGTGTATGTTCATTGCTTATTCAAGACACAACTTCCACTGGCTGCCATGGGACTTGTGGTTGTATGACAGCTGTTCTGATAAAAATAACAGTCATGAAAATGTAATATGCTCCCATGAATGTCTAGTTGTCTATTACTAAAAAATGTTAAAATGAATTGTACCTTTATGTACTTTAGAAGTTATTTAAATTGTGGCAAATGAGTTGAGAAGAGTTGGAATTCATGAAGTTTTTTTGAAACAGATAGCTACATTGAAGAAGCGATAGCCCAAGAACAAAAAGGTCTGGATATAGATTTATATATTCAATTTGCCTGCAGTACCGCATTTTAACATTTACTTGCAAAGCATGAATTAACACTCTACAGCAATATTACAAGTTTTGTTACAGTTATTCATGAATTTCATTAGTTTGAAGCTTTCTACAATATTTCATCTTGTTAAAACTGCAGAACAGTGTTTATTTATTAATATACACTAAGGGACAGGGTGACAATGTTTCAATATCGGATTCTTAATCTTTCCATATCAACCTGGAATTTCTCAATTTTCTTTTTTTTAATCCAGCCTCCTAGAAAAGAAAACCATTCTCATAATTTTCTCTGCAGATCAGTAATACTGAGCATTTTTTGAAAAAAAAATACGAATCAATGATCCTGTCGGATCAGTGTTCTGCTTTAGCCTCCCCTGAGCAGTGGCAAAGGCAGAAGGTATAATGTAACGTATTTGTCACCAAGTCTTGTTTCTATCTAAATGTTGGGTAGCAGAACAGAGGCAATGTGTTGCAACCCCTTAAGAAATTCCAAATAAAGAATTTGCTTCAAACTGTTTAAGTCATGTAGCTAGGGATATCCTCTCTGAAAGAACATACTACATTAGTAAAGTTGTGGGTTTGTTTTCATAGCATACATTGGTCTTATACCCTGTCATTCAGAACCTTACTGCAGCATCCACGCTTTTCAACTAGATGACCTTCTTTGTGCCTGATTCCATTCCAACAACAGATGGGTAATACTACAGATTCCCTTTCAGGATCCATATCCAGCTACTGATTAGACTAGATTGGAAAGGGAATGTTAACATGCTCTCAGGTCATCTAAACTGAGGTGAGGGAAAGTGAATTATGACTAGTTCATGCCCTTATCTTTTGAAGTCGTTCAAATGAATATGGCCATCCTTATGCCTTTGCACAGACCTGTGGATCTTGCAAACCAGAGGAAAGCTGGATGTGTCTGATGATCTACCCATGCCGCAGCTGAGGGTGGACACTAGAAAAGGGTGTGTGGCTCCAGAGGAAGTTTGCCGTACCATACCCTAAAGGAATATATTTGTGGCCTCAGGAGTGCTGTGGTTTATGCCCCAGCCTCTGCTCAAGGCTCAGGCAAAATTTACCTGTGCAGAGAACTGTAACTGATACCTGCATTGTGTCCAATAACACAAAAAGGAATTTTAAGTTAAAGCATTGTTTATCATAAAAGACTGATCTCCAGTATTTCTGTGCAGGAATTATTACCATTATCCACTAAAGTAGGTCAGTATTTCCATCCACGTACAACTAACTGCATGTGAATCACACTGATCAAGAGCAATTAATTTGTGTTTGGGCTGTGGATGTTGCTGGTGGAAAGGAAGCAGACATCCAGTGATTCTACCGTGTAATTTAAAAACTGAAGGCACATAACTGCAAGCATCAGTTGTGATTTTAAATTGGGATGGTTATGCAGTGTGTGGTTTTCTGAGTTGGCAAGAGACCAATATGAAGAAGGAATGGGGTATGAGGAGAAGAGAGATGATGATCTAGATAAGAAGGGAATAAGAGTTGGGGAATAGTGACAGGATCTGGAATTCAAAAGCATTTACAGTAGGGTACATGAAATCTGAAGGGTTTGATGACAGCTGGAAAAAAATGCAAAGAGGAAAGGATATATTTCTTCTGTCCTACATCCTAAGCGAAATAAATGACTGAAGTGTAAGTCTTGTCTATTTCCCTTGATTTCTGCTCTGGACAACTTTATGCCTTTTTGGACTATATATATTTCACATTTAGCAATTCTCTTTCATCACTTTTTAATAATATTTCATGTCCTAAGGATAGCCACCCTCTGAGATTCTTTTCTGCTGTTTCCATGTCATTAATGCGACACTAGTAATTAGGACCTGACTCATAAAAATATGAATAGCATAAGTTTAGGCTGTTGCCTTTTTTAGTTCCCACTGGAATGCTCAGCAAGAGGACTAACTGGGTTTTAATATATTTGCTGTTATAATTAAGGTTCACGCAATCTTTTCAGGTTTTTTCCATTTTCAGGTTATTAGCAGAACATGGTGGAAAATGATGAGAGGTCCCAGTCACTGGCAGCATAAAGTGCAGTGAAACAATGCAAACTGACATCTTCATATATGATGACAAGAGTTATGATGATAAAAATAGCTCTGTTGCACAGAAATCCCAACTGTCAGTGAGGTTCAGTGTTACATACCAAACAATGTATAGTTTCCTTACTGCTGGGTATGTTTTACTTAAGCAACAGACCAATGCAGTAAACACAGAGATGGATTTGTTTCAACTCTATAGAGAATGTATCTGGAGAGGTTATTTTAATGTGGCACCTGTAGACATTAGTGTTGTCAGAACTGCACTTTTGAACTGAACCTTCCAAACACCCCAATACGTAATAATGCTCTGAATATTTTAACGTGCAAAGTCTTCAAGTCTTCAAGTCTTTGCAGTCCTCCAGCAAAATTTTTACAAAATACAGGATTCTCTGCATTTGCAGAGGTTTTCTGTTCAGCGTGAACCAGAATCAACTGAAAAAGAGATTTGGAAAATATTTCTAAATTTTTTTGGAAAACTAATCTGGATTGAATGATGATACAAAGTAAATCACAAAAAATGGAGTGTAGCAAACAAGCCCCCACACTTGGGTCAGCAAGAGTGGGAGAAGTCAGTGACAGAAACAGTATCATCTAGGAAAAAACATAATAATGCTGCTGCTTGAGTGTGAAGTTAGAGTAAGCGAAAGGAAAGGCCCTGAACCTGGATTTTCTGTAAAAGTAAGTATTCTTTGGGAAGATAAAACCCTCCTGTGAAAGGTCATGCCGAGACGCAGGACAGGTCTCACATTAATTTGCTACAGTAGGTTTATGAGATAACCGGTGGGGGAAGAACACTGTGGGCTTTATTCAGAAACACATATGTAGGTGACGAAGGATATAAAAAGCTGAAAAACAGCATTGAAAATGGGGAAAGTTCTCAAGCTTGCAAGCTGAGGGGTATGAAGAGAAATAATGAGAACCTGGGGAAAATGTCTTGTAGTGCACTGAACAATTTCTCCAGCTATTGGAACGTTTTCAGGTCTCACCCTGTGTAGTATCACTACATTGCTTATTACACTGGCCACACCTCAGATTTGGGTATAATCTGCCATTCTCAGCCGATGGATGGGTAAGGTGAGATACTTAAGACTATCTATTAAGGAAAGGCACTTTATAGCCATCAAGTTTAAATAGCATCTTGTCAGAAAATATTTTAGTTATTTAGTTAAAAAAGGGTTGGGAGATGGCTGGACAATCAGTTTAAATTTCTTCTCTGCAATAGAAATCCACAGAATAGAATTAGAGGGAAACGTGCAGAAATAACCTAAAGCATTTTGTACTCAAGGGGTGAACCTTAGCTTTTGCTGCATCCAAATGGAGACACCTTGATCATTATAATCAGCACGCTTCATTTGCTGCATTAAAAACAAGATAAATATTTAATCACAGTGCAATTAACTCTGGATCAGTGCCATTAGTTTATAATGAATATATAGTTAGATAGAGTCTAATACAGTACTAATTCACTTATGAGCCAGGCTGAACAGATTTATTTTTTTTAAAAGCTGATATTTTGAGAATGTTAATCAGATGAAGGTGTGTGTAGCTGCTAATTATTTTTACTACTTTCATGCATTAACCGGAATAACATATAGCGATCAGTTAATATTATCAATATTCCACATAAACTGTGAATGATATTCTGCGGTGTCAATTCTTTTTAGGTTAAAATAACCAACCAAACAGTAAGCTGTAGGTATAATAAATATTTGTTGATACAAAATTAATTTGTATCCTAACAGAAAAATAGAATCAACAGGGGCAAATTCCAAGAGGAAATGGTATGAAATATATTGATCTGTAAGAGCTATTGTGGTTTGTTGTGTTTGGGGTTTTTTTCCCTTTGTTTTACAAATATTCAAGTATGCTGGGCAAACAAGAATTTCTTATTACACTTTGGAAGACTTGAAGGATGAGGTAGTTCAAAATATATCAAGCTTGATTTCCATAGGTTTTGGTTAAACTGAGAGACTCCTTTATTTTCTTTGAGCAATGTCATGATGCACCAGTACAATGGGAGTTGGGCCCTAAAATGTTCAGATGTTTAGGTAAATTTTGAATGCAGAGTGACTTTTTAAGGGCAAAAAATAATATCTATGAGTAAGAAAGAGCAAATACTGGACTACAGCATATTCATTCATTTCTGACCACATGTAGACTTGAAGGAACCATTTTCATGATTACAGCCCCTCCTGGCAGAAGATCAATAGCACATCTGCTGGGAAATCTCCCTTCAAATGTCCTCAAAACCGTGCACTGCAAAGCAGGCAGCTGAGATGTAGCTGTAGTTTCAGGTAGTGAACAAACCTGCTGTTCTTTGGGCCCAGCTACCTCGAGAGTGTTCTTGGGAAAAGGTAGTTTTCTTCTAAATACAGGTGAAATGTACAAAATACTTGAGCAGAAGCTTAGTCTTACCCACAAAGGTGTTGCACAGGCTCAAAGTATGTGTACTAGTGAGACCTAACTCCCTACACTGCACTGCTGGAATGGATATGTCACCCTTCTGTGCTAGAACCTATAGATAGGCTGAGACATAAGTATGTATTTTGGTATGATTTAATGATCCCCAGAACTCAGCAGATGCAGGATCTTTTCTGTCAAGTTGTTAAAATGGCCTCTGAGGTATCATGACTCCCACACAAACACACAGCTGAGGGCATCCAAAACCAGCCTTGGTGTCAGGTAAGCCTTGCACAATCCTATTAAATTAATAGGCAAACTAGTAAATGTGAGGAAAATCAGAGATCCTCAAAAGCTTTTGTTAGATTCCTACCCTTTTTGTGCAACAAAGCAGTTTTCTGTCAGAATCTGTAGGGACATTCCTGCTGGATTTGAATGCTTGTTTGTGTGTCTCTGTTGAAGAGTTTCTTTCTAATGGGTTATGTTATATTTTGGATTTGTGTCTGCCAAACTTTGAAATCTATAAGATCACATTTGAAGGGGCACACCTTTCAAAAACCTATTTAATTGAGTTTTTAAAATGATGATGAGGAAAGAAAAAGTCCAATATACTTCTGAAAAAGAGGTAGTCTCTCATTTGTGCATATATAGGTGGTATAAACATAATTTTTAACTGTATGGAGAAAACATACACACTAGTTAGAACAGAATCTCAAATATAAACATTCAGAGATTAAGCTCATCTCAAATATTTGTGAGATATATAATTCAAATTTCTAATTATTCCCACTGCAGGGTTCTTCAGTTTTCTTCTCAGGTTGCTGGAACCTGATGAGCATCAGGGAGAGGGTGTTGGATTACCTGGACACTGAGCCTGATTCAGTGTGATAATCCTCAAATTCTTCATCATGGGAAGCTCGTGCCATTCTGATAGCTCCAGCAGCAAGGAGATTAATTCTTCTTTTCCCATCAAGATGAAAGAAGTCATATGTGCCACTGGCTTCTGTTACACATATTATTTTAAAAATATAAGAGCTCTTGCTAAGTGAGCTCTGTCACAGCTTACTTTGAAGACTTTGTTTCAGCAGAGAAAACGTATAAAGTATACATATTAACAAAACTACCACCACTACTACTACTGCTGCTACTACCACCACCACTACTTCAAACTACTGATGTTAAAAATGCGTGAGAGATTTCTGATGAGTATTTCAACCTATCAGAGGGGGAAAAAAAAACCTTTTTGGCTGACATTCATTTAAAGCCGAGAGGGACTTAAGAAAAGCTAGGAGTATGAGGGCAAGCAGCTAGAGAGTATTTTTTCTTTTACAATGAAATGTAAAATAATTTGATACCTTTTATTAGTTTTATGATAACTCCAATATTTGTTTTGATGGGGTTTGGAGCTTACTATATCATCAGAGTAACATTATCTATTAGTCCTACTTCCGTAATATTCCACAAAATAATTGAAGCAATTAGCTTTGTAGCTAACAGTATCTTCATCTTGATGTATATCAAGGTCAATATCTAATCTAGTATTTTTCATTAAAGTTGTATTATTTCTAAATGAAGAGAAGATGGATAGATAGATACTATCAAAAGTATTAACATTTGTATTGCCCTGTCATTAATTTTAATTTTATTTTTTTAAATGTGCTTATTTGTTGTGTGTCACTCCATTGGAGTATATTTTCCTTTTCCTCTTTACGTTCTTCATATTCCTCATTTAGTCTTGTTTTAGTAAGAAATGATGGGGTTTGATTTTTCTTCATCTTCCTATTCTAGCACTGCAACAATCACACTTTTCAGTATAAGGAATCAGACTTTGAGGAAGATGTGACTGATGTAGTTTTCTTGTTTAACTTCATCACCTGTAACTGCCTGTTATTTTTGAATGTCTCTTCCACCAAAGCAGCAGCAAATTTTATATTTGGCCAAAAATGCTTACACTGTATGGTGGAAGCATAAGAAGTGGCTTTGGACACCTCTTCCTATTACTTAAAAAAAAATTGAATACCCTACAAGACAAAAATAAATAACAGTTCTCCTAAATAGGCTAATTCCTTTTTTTTATGTATTATCACTGTAAAAAATCACAGTCTTATTGGCGAAACGATGCTTTCCTTGCTTTCCTGACTTTTCTTGCCATAGGCAAGCTAATGCTTTCTCTCAAATATGTAATTACTACTTCAGTATTGCGTTATACAAGATTTTATTTTTATGAAGTTTTAGTTGACTGTACTTGTCAAAGAAGAAAACAGATAACATGGTTCTGCCTTGAGCTCCTTCACAACTCTACTGAGGATGCATTTTTTGATTCGTCCATCTATAAAATCTCAGCGATTTCAGTAAGAGCATCTGAAATTTTAAAACCTGCTATGCTTTCAGTTAACTTGCAATATTTTTTTAAAAACAGCATGGGATTTCAATTGAATTACAGAATGATGTATTTTGGACTATACTTATTATGTTGGCTAATACCACTGGAACTGCACAAAGAAGGACTTCAAAAGAGCAGCAAAGTGAATAGATCTATTACTTTTAGTGCACAATTAATCTTGTTGACATTATTTTATATGAACATGGATAAAAATGCCTGGAAAGCACACCATTGAATTCCACTGCTCATTAATATTGATCAAATGTTGTTCTCTTTGTGTTGGAAGCCACTTAAAGATTACCTGCAAAAGTATTACAGTGCTATTGATTTAAAAAAAAAAAATCCCCGAAGTCCACTGTTTTTTGAAAATCGGTTTACAAGTTTGGGATTTTATTTTTTTTGGTAAAGAAGGATGTTTTTGAACTCGCTGCTATAGATCTGAGTAACTGAGAATATTAATCAGATTGTCAGGGAATTAATTATCTGGTATTCAATATAATGTTATTTAAAAGCCTGTAAGTCCCTATGGAGGTTAGTTGGGACATCTCATCATAGAATCATAGAATCATAGATCATTCGGTTGGAAAGGACCTTAAAGATCATCCAGTTCCAACCCCTTGCCATGGGCAGGGACACCTCCCACTAGACCAGGTAGCTCATAGCCCCATCCAGCCTGGCCTTGAACATCTCCGGGGACGGGGCAACCATAAATTCTCTGGGCAACCTGTTCCAGTGCCTCACCACCCTCACAGTAAAGAATTTCTTCCTAACATCTAATCTAAAATTCCCCTATTTCCATTTAAAAC
>VYZM01009783.1:42597-59931 GCA_013398915.1 Dromas ardeola
ATAGCAGAGGTGCTCCAGCCCTCTGATCATCTTTGTGGCCCTCCTCTGGACCCATTCCAACAGGTCCATGCCCTTC
The DNA here is from genome assembly GCA_013398915.1 of Dromas ardeola. NCBI lineage: Eukaryota > Metazoa > Chordata > Aves > Charadriiformes > Dromadidae > Dromas > Dromas ardeola. Next base: position 42,674 of record VYZM01009783.1, read on the forward strand.
ATGTGCTGAGGACTCCAAAACTGGAGGCAATACTCCAGGTGGGGTCTCACCAGCGTGGAGCAGAGGGGCAGAATCACCTCCCTCAACCTGCTGGCCACGCTTCTTTTGATGCAGCCCAGGATGCAGTTGGCTTTCTGGGCTGCGAGCACACATTGCCAGCTCATACGGAGTTTCTCATCCACCAACACCCCTAAGTCCTTCTCCTCAGGGCTGCTCTCAATCCCTTGTCCGCCCAGCTGTATTTGTGCTTGAGATTGCCGTTATCCAGGTGCAAGACCTCTCACTTAGCCTGGTTGAACTTCATGAGGTTTGCTCAGGCCCACCTCTCAAGTCTTCCAAGGTCCCTCTGGATGGCATCCCTTCCCTCCAGTGTATTGACCACACCGCACAGCTTGGTGTCATCAGCAAACTTGCTGAGGGTGCACTCAATCCCACCGTCCATGTCACTGACAAAGATGTTAAACAGCACCAGACCCAGTACTGACCCCTGAGGAACGCCACTCGTCACTGGTCTGCACTTGGACATGGAGCCGTTGTCCGCAACTCTTTGAGTGTGGCCATCCAGCTAATTCCATATACCATGGAGTGGTCCATTTATCAAATTCATGTCTTTCCAATTTAGAGACTGGGATGTCATGTGGGACAGTGTCAAATGCTTCGCATAAGTCCAGGTAGAGTCATCATCAGGCAGAAGTGTCTAGATCTTACATACCATTTTTGACGTTTAAGTGGAATGACAGCAGGATTAGGGCCTAGATCCTTCAAGACACTTAAACCTGCATAACTTGCATCAGGGATACAGTAGAGTCAGTAAAAAAGAAAATAAAGAATCATACGCTTGAAGGTTCTTGCAATTTAAATACCCTGAAGGTGTGTGAACTTTGTGTAGTCCCCTGGAGAATTAGGAGAAACAAGGTATGAGGTTACAGGCTTTTTAAAGTCTCAATCATTCATTCTTTTAGAATGCAGATGAGTCTAACCCATGTCCTTTTTAGGAAATGAATGCTAACTACTGAAAATTAGATGATTGCTGTTTACTTGATTGTTGTTTCAGTGCATTTAATTAGGATGTTTCATCGCTCTCGAAATAATTTTTGAACTACCACTTTGTATTAAGAAAAAAAAACCCAAAGCAAAATTACTCAACATTTAGATTGAAAATACTGCTATTATATGTCTATGACCAAATAACAACTATAATCAGGCAAAAAAAGTGTACACATTGTTGGTGTGTTGTTTTTCTCAGCAGGAAGTCATCATAGAAGATTAAGATTAGTTAGAAATACTGGCGTGCACAGTATATTTATTACTGTGCACCTCAAATCACCTTTTAAGCCTTTGTACTTTGTACTGATCTGAAAAAATGCAAAATCTAAAGAAAATCAATGAAAGTATGCTGAACATGTACTTAACAAACCATATGGAGAAAGCAGCAAGCAAAATGAGAAAGTAATTATTAAAAGATTTATTGTTTTGGAAGATTAGAGATCCGCTTGCATAGAAATAATTAACATATGAGGCTACTTGAAGGTACTCCCCAAACTGCAGAATTATCATAGAGATTTGAAAAAAAATACACAGCTTATATTCACTGGGAGACCAAAAGTGCAAATAATTAAACAGCTTTCTTCCCAAAATATTACAGAGGAGAAATAACATGAACAGAAGCTGTGGTACTTGAAAGCCATGAGTCTTCCTTGACCTGTTAAAGGAGTGATAAATGTTGCCTGGAATTAAGAATGTAGTGTGCCATTACATTTAAAGTGTAATGCAGAATGTGGATGGGGAAAAGCAAAAAAGGCAACAGCCAGTCTCTTCCTTTTCATCTTCATGATTTTTGCCTTTTTTTACTACTAATTAAGAATAAGCTACTATATATTCATGTCTTTTATTTATTGAGTTCAGTGAGATATATCCCATGTTTAATGATGCACACAAGCATAACTTCTGCAGGATTGTGTCCTGGAATAGGCTGATGATGTAAATTGTAATAGAAATGTGTACATGGATAGTTTCCCAAATTGCTATAACCACCCGGGCAGTTATAACTGGGGAATGGGTTCTGACATCCTTGTCATTCCGTTAATTTTTCTTTTGCAAATTAATATTTTCTTAGAGTGCAGTTTTCACTAATGTGACGTTCTGAATGAATGCTGTTTCTGTGAACATCTGTCAAACCTTGGGTTTGTAATTGAAAACATAAACTAATAGGCAGACCCTCAGAAACATTAAATTTATGGCTCTTTTAAGTTTAAATCGTTCCCAGAGTGGATTGTCAGTAAATTATGCCATGGAAAGAAGTTCTTTTCTGGCTTTTTTTTTTTTTTTAAATGCAATTTTAAGTGGGTGAATAATTATGACATTGCATTCCAATAACTAAAGATTAACACCTTTCTGTGTACATGGCAAAGATGGCAAATAACATACTTCATATTGAATTCACAAACCTTTTCGCAGACAAACTTGCACATGAGCCTTTTCAACCAATGATTACCAGTTCTTTAAAGTATGTCTGGCAAAAAAATTCATCAAAATGATAAAGTGTTTTCTTCTGATAGGAAGTATGTTACAGGTAGTATTGGTAAAATAGTAAGATATAAATGCTTTTAACACATGCTGTTAAATAAATAAACTTTAGACCTCTGTACAAAAGATGCTATTATTTAAAAGTGTGCATAGTTATTGCAAACCTAACAAATTAGATCTCGCTGCTGAAACTTTAGGTATCCTAGCATGTGGTTAGTTGGGGAAAAAGAAGATAATTTAGTCAGAAGATCTTTTTGAAATCAGCTTGCAGTAGGCATGCTAAAAAATCACTCATTTAAAAGGGAATAGTTGGTTTAGTAGCTGCTAACTGCTGGCCCAGGTAGTCACACATTCAGAAAGTCACCCAAAGCCATAGCAAAGATCTCCTCAACTACTAACTTGACATGTAGTGATTATTCAGGGGTATTATACATGTCACTCTGTACATGATAGGCACATTTGATTAATACATATTTCCTCAGTGGTATAAAAGTTAGAATGCCTGTTATCTTTAATAGGAGAACAAGATTTAGCTTCTCTGTCTCATGTCTTCTCTTACATTAAAAAATAATGTTGTGATTAATGAGTAGTGACATGCTTCATATTTTTTCTCGTTCATAAAAATCTGTTCTGGCAAGTTATCTGAACTAAGTGAAGGGTATATTTTAGTGGGTTAGTGGAATATGAAGGTCTACAGAAGAGATTTTATTTCTTTAATGAACGTATATAAACAACTGAAATTATTATGGTTGTTATTAAGTATGTATATATATTTCTCCTTTTTTTCCCCCTCTCTCAGGACCCTGCCTTCCCAATCCATGTCATAATGGTGGGATATGTGAAATCAGTGAGGCGTACCGAGGCGATACATTCATAGGATATGTTTGTAAATGTCCAGAGGGATTTAATGGGATTCACTGCCAGCACAGTAAGTTCCACATGGTAACTTTTATTGTGTTTATAGATAGGAGCTGTTTTATTGCTTGCAATATTGAGGATTAATATGAGTTCCGGTTTTCTGAAGTATATCAGTCTTTGGCCTTTATATTATGAGCGAGCTAGTACTACTGAATACTACTACTACCTTCAGAAAATGACCTTACCTCCAACTTAGTGGACACAACAGTGAATAATTTGCTACACATATTCTAAAACATGGTAAGGAAAGGTAACCACATTTAGCATGGATTTAATGGAAACTGTTGGAAGCTTGGAATTTTTTGTGGGTTTGTTTTGATTAATGCTAGACAAGAGTGGAAAAAATAACTGAAAAGAAATCTGTGAATAAATACACCTTCTAGATCTTTCTTTACCTATGCATTTATAAATTACAAAAAAATGTTTTGAATCACGATACTTAAATTCAAGGGTAGAAGTTCCAGATTTAAATCGGATGGACGTTTAATCCCATTTAAAATACAGTGTCTGGACCTCTTTCTAATCATTATCATTTATCTGACGAATTTTTCCTGGTTTCAGTTCAGTGTGGGAACAGCAGGCCTGTATCCTAGTTTTAGAATGTGTAGTTACAGAACTGACAAGTAGCCAACTGACAAGTATTGAAATCTTGAGATTTCAATAATAACTCATGGGTGGATTATATAGTAAGATCTATACTTCACCAACAAAAAATTTTAAGTACTAAATAGATATTGCACTTTTTGTGCTCATACTGAAAATTACAGGTCCATGTTTCTCCAATTAATGTAATCAGAAGTTTTGTGTGATCAAAACCAATTAGTAAGAGCTATGCACATTCATCTGCAAGTGACTGATGAGATCATGTTCTAACCTATAAATGTAATCTGCATTATCTATTTGTCACTTAAACAGAAGCTGTGTTTTTTTCATATGTAGAAGTCATTTAGAACAAGTGCTTGCCTAAGGAGAAGTTCGTGTGCCAAATTTGTGTTTTATTTTGTGCAATAAAGCACAACATGGTTCTTAAAATCTCATGTTATTGATGCATTTGGAAGGCAACTCTTACTCAGTTAGAAGGTTAAAAACTCAAACAAACACTCAAGAATCCACTTCCGTTTGCACATAAAAGATAAATCCACTAATTCAAATCAGAGTGAATAAGCGCTGAATCCAGTCTACCTTAATTAAGTGCACCATTTAGATACTTATCTATAATTTGAAGTGTCAGGAACTAATAAAGTCCAACTCAAATAATTACTTATGTTCATTATGTCCCTTATATACTCAACGGAAAGTTTCTATAAAGACCTGAATATGGGTATTCAATTTCATTAACTTTGGCCCCACTCTCTCTCTCAGTTAATTACGTAGGTAACATAGACAGTCCCACTAACTTAATCTAGTTAAATGATGTGTCTACCTTTTCCACTAGGAACATGGAAATGTTGGATATTATGCACTCCTTTGGGATCTGTTCCATCTAGCCCTGATTCTGGGGATGGCCATCTAGTGGAGCTGACTGCCAGCAACAGTCATACTGACTTTTTTTTGTTTTAATGGTCATATCATTAGAGCTCCCAGTCAAGACGGAGCACTGAGTTCATAATGTGATCATGATGGCAAAGAATAGTCATTGCCAGCCTTTAAGCCATGTAGCCAGGATCTCAAGGGTCTTTAGACCAGGAGAGCAGGCAACATTATGTCTAGCTGCAACTCAAGGGTTACACCAGTTTAAAAATTGTACCTGGGATAACTTGTGACCGCAGTACCTTGTGGTTCCCAGCCCCATTCCTCGTACTTGTGTTCTGCACAATATGCTGTTAATTTCAGAGAGTTTAGTTAGTTAGAAGAGGCTTAGCTAGAAAGTAAAATTACTGAACAGAAAATTGGTTCTATTTTACCTCAAACTAGGAGAACTTGCATGCATTTTATATGGGTCTGCCACCTGGTAAGTGAAGCAAAAGTCAGTGGAGACTGGAAAGCCGTACCTTCATCCCCATGACTGCTGTAAGTGAGGGTACAGGCAGACTGCTTCCGTGTGCCACTGATGTCCAGTCATATGGAGAAGCTCATGTGAAGACATCCTCATGTGGCCTAACGTTCCCAGGCACGTCCCATCATGGTACCAGTCACATAGTCACCATGTGACACACAAGACTTCTCTTTCCGTTAACTGTCAAAGAGGTGACCTTTGTTAAGGATGCAGTGACGTGAATAACACCACAAATTTTCATCAAGCAAAATAACATGTGCTCCCTGGAAAATAGCATCTCTTGTTACCTAATTAATGAAAAAAACATACAGTAGTGCATACTGTGTCCTCAGTATTATTTAAAAAATATTCAGGTATGTAACAGCTAGCTAATGATCCTGGTAATCAGCAAAGTGTATTTATATCAACTTCAGAATAAAGTAGAGCTCTCACACTGAGGATTCAGATTCACTGTGGGGAGAGTAGAACCCGAGAGGGCAGCTAAACTGATTTGAGATAACTCAAGTTTATGTGAACAGTTACTCTTTGGGGGACAATGAAATTCAGTCCTTTTTAGATAATCTGATTTATGATGTGATAATAAATCATATACAATATATGTATTGTATAGAGTTCAGAGGTTCTCTAAGGATGTCAGCTATGAGAGGCAGCAGAGGAGGTCTCTGCAATCAGGAAGAAGTGTGGGCTTCCACTGGTGGACTTAATATTAACTCTTTTATATCATATCCCTTTAGCTCATTTCACAAAGTTCCTTTGGTACAAATTCCTCTGCTTCACAAAGTTTAGCAATTCAATTCTGATCTCACTGTAAATCAAGTAAGAAGTTTGACAAAGTAGTTCCATCGTAAAAAGATAAATTAAAATGACCTTGTTGCAAGACACGTATCTTCATCTAAATTGTTAAGATTTGCAAGAAATACTTCTCTTGTATAAGGTTTTTTATCTTGGATTTCTTTCATGTCTAGCATTCTTTTGCTAAATCAATTAAGCTAGGTGGCTGATTTTGCAGTTGAGATACATTCCCAAAGCTGGTATTCTGTCATTTACATCAACAAATATCCTGCCAATATTTCTGCCATTCCTTGACGTTTTACCCATGTAAATAATTAATATGTAAATTAAAAAAGAAATCATTAGCAATTTCTCTGATTGTATATTCTAGATTTATTTCAAAACTTGTATTAATTAGCAATGGTTGTCTGAAAAGATTCTGATTCCCCATTGGCAAAAAAAGGAAATAAAGTTTCTCATTTCAGGGCTTATAAACAAATCAATTTTTGGCTAGGAAAGTCTACCTCGGGTAGAAACCTGGGCAGATTTTTGTGGTCACACACAAGAACAACATGTTCTTTAAATATCCCTCCATTATTTAAGAGGTATTTACTTATCTGAAGATTATCCCTAAACACTGCCCAGGTTACAATGCTGTTAGTGTATGGAAATCTGGCTTTCAAATGTGCTATTGACAGTATCTAGCGACGAGGAGAGAGGAAGTATTTGCAAGAAATACGTTAAAGCAAGACAAGCCTCCCTATAGTCTCACTACACTGAGAAAGCAACTCTTCCAAGGAGTAACTTAGAGCACTTAAATTCCTGAAAATAGCATACAAATCATGCCCAGGAAGACTAGGATGTCCTCTGTGGTGCTGATGCTCGTTCGTAAGAGCAGCAAAACATTTTGTTCCTACAAGGTCACTTTGACTGAAAGCTATGTAAATACATGGCCTTGTCATTCACCAGAAAGAAGCATGTAATCATTGGGTGTGTTATAATTCCCTTTTCTTTAACCATGAATTTACAGAAAGTCAATCTTCTGAGATTTTGTTGGCTTGTAATGGAAAAGCCCTACTGCTATTCATGAACCAGCATCCATTGTTAAACCATTATCAGCCTCACTAATCACTCTTCATAAGATGGATGCAAATGCTGGACAGATTGCTGTTCAAATTGCCTTCATCTACATGTAGAGGGATTATACTGTCACCTATTAAAACAGCTTAGAAATACAGTTCTGCAGAACAAGTCAAAATCCATGAAAACACCCAGAAGACTGAAATGGACAGTTTTTCCACCAAAAATATTCCATAACATTGAGATATATAGACAATATGTTATTGTGATTATCAGATAGACTGCCTACTGAAAACATAGGAAACCGGGGCATTAGTAACAATATATGTCAAAGCGTGGGTTACTGTCTGCCACGCAGCTAATTGAAATGACACACAGATCCAACCAGAAAAAAAAAAAAGTTAGAAACAATAGAGTTCAGATTTAAGGGTTTGATTCAGATGTGGTTTAATATTCTGAGGATCATTAACTCTGTCAGCCATAACTAAACGCCTTGCACTCCAAGAAGAATAAAGGTTATTAATCAAACACATTTAATAATATAAGCAAGCCCTTCCCAGTGTTTGTACAGAATTCTCTGCTTTCTACCTCCCCGTCAGAGATGGTCTGTGATATTCGCATCTGCTACATTAATGTATTGGGAAACTGCACGGATGGGGGCCATGTCACAGAGCATCAGCTCACATTTTGATAGTACGTTGAGGCATCATCCCAACTACCCATAAGGCAGTGGCTTTTAACTGTGGGGCTGCAACTGGAAAGGCCAGTGGCCAGGCATTTCTGGCCAGCTGACATGATGTATAATCTACAGCTTCAGCTCTACCAGCAAATTCAAATCCTAGTAACTTTTCCAGCTACGGGGAAGAAATATATGTGAGGAAGCTGTTGAACATCCTGTGGCATGGATTTTGTGTGTTACAATGAACAAGTGCTCTTGCTAAACCGTTTCTGGCTGCAGTTTGGTGGTAGAGCACTCCAGAAACCATCCCCCACAGGTGGTTTTCATGCAGCTGTCTTGTTTTGGAGGCTAAAACAATTGTATCTTGCACAGATGCAGCTTGTTCCAAGCCAGAGGAACCCCTAGACAAGTAGGCAAATTTAATGTACTAGGGTACATACAGTTGCACCATACCAGATGTTCATCCCATGCTTCTGCTGATGAACACTCACTATGGCTTCTGATTGGGCTTGGGGAGTTCTAAATCTAAGCCAGGTGTTCCTTTTTATTTTGTGTGGAGCTGTGTAATTAGCTGTATGCATAGTTTTAACAAATTACACTAGCAATAAGTTATATAATGTAGTAGAAATGAGCTATATGGTATAGTAGTAGTGTGTTACATGTGTAAGTTTGTCTTAGGGAGCTTATAAATCTAAGTGTTGTTGAACTGAAGTCTGAAAACTATTCCTGTGTCCAACCAGTTGCTCAGATAAGAAATGAAGAAAGCAGATATACCGCTGCTCATTTGGGAATCTTCTAGAATAATTTGAAAGGAGTCTAAAAGAGAGATGACTAATAAAGAAGAAAAGAGCAAATAGCCAGTAAAGGCTATTGGAATAAAAGTCAATAAAATACCATTCCTAAAATGGAAACTGTGTAAGTAGGCAAAAAGTGGAGCACAAAAATGGCAGAACCGCTGTGTTTGACTCATTCACAGAAGTCCAGGAAAACTTTTGTGTGAAGCTGCCTGGAAAAACAAATTCTCTAATGAGGTAAAAAATAAGGTGGTTTTCAGTTGAAAAAAAAGAAAGTTTTGGTGGTGAATCTTCTTACAACAAATGTGTGGTGAGATTGAACAACAGCGACAACAACTTTTGGGCTATTGGAAGTAGGGATTTGTTTTCCTTGAAATCCAAATACCTTAGTTAAAGCAGTAGGTGACTGAGATAAGACTACCTGAAGCCCAGAGAGAAAAAGTATTAAATCGCAGGTAACAGACCAACACCGGATACTTCAGAGGAGGGGTCAGAACACCCCCACCATGAAAAGAAGGGCCATAACTTGAATCCTACATGAAGATTTTATTTCATTCTGTAATAGCCAGAGATTGGCTTAAAATCCCAGGTAGGAAGTATAATATAACCTCCAATTTTGTTTCACTCTTCTTAGCATTTGCTTATATAGCACTGTTTATTCTTCTCATTCATACACACTTCCAATAGCTTTTTTCTATTGTGGAATTACTGACCTTAAAAATTTCCTGATGCACTGAGTTTCATAGTCTAATGCTGTATATTGAAAAAAATCCCTTTTCAATTTCAAACCTGCTGTCTTTCAGCATCTTTAAATGTTTCATTCTTTGTGTATTATAAGACTAGAAGAAAAGCAGCTTTTGAGTGTCTTCTGTATGCCACTTATGATTTTGCATACATTTGTCATGTTTCCTCTTACTTTTTTCAATGCAAACAGTTCAAATTTGTTCCTTTCTGTTTCACGTGAGAGTTTGTCCAGGACTTTTAAATGGTTTCTCCATGGCCTTGTCAAAACCCTTTTTGTTCTGTGGTACTGCAACAGTGACCTATACTGAAGACAGAGCTGTACCATTTATTTGGCAGAAGATCCTTACAATACTTTCTGTATCTTTATGCAGCATTTTGTCGGAAGTTTCTTTTCGATTTTTTCCTGTTTCAACCAGAACTAGAAGTTGAGCTGAGGCTTTTATTAAGCTGCCCTCTTTGATGCCTAAGTTTCTTTCATAAGATGTCATAGAGGGAGGAAACAGATCTTCCCGATTGCTTTTGGGTTTTATGGGGATATTGAACAGAGGGGTGGATTTCTTATGACCTGTACACTGACTGGACTATACAATGAACGGTACTTTTAAGAAGATGTGTGTTTCTATGGTATAAAAATCACTAAGGTTGTCAATAACCATTATAAACATCTTTTGTAGGAGGGTAAATCTCTCTTCCCCTAATTACTGTTTTTCTTAAGGTTTGGTATTATTTTACTGTGGAAAGAAATTAATGTTCCAAAAAATGCACAAATTACTGTTTGATTGTCAAAGATATTAAATTTGTTCATATTCTGAATTAAAAAGATAACAAATGGAGATATGTTACACATACAAGTTCCTCTTTATATTTGAATTAATAATAAATATTGAATTAAAAATGATCTCTTTAAATTCAATAATAATTATCATTGCAATGTCAACATCACACATTCTCTCTTTTATAACATGAATATTATAACATGCCTTTTCTGTGTGTGTCCTCAGAATAAAAATAACTGTTTATATTCGTGAATATATTACACAAAAATACTAGCAATTAGTCTTGCTAATGCTCCATGAAAACACTTTTACAAAAAAACTCATAAATATTCCCTCTTAGGTGTTCAATAACTAGACTGCTTTTTTGAAAGCAGTGTGTAAATGGTCTTGCATGGCTTTGTGAAATAAGAATGTGGAAGAATATGTGCATTATGCTGCTACAGTCATTTTGTAACAGATAAATACTGTAAGAAAATGATGAGTAGTTTCAGGATTTATATGAAATTCTTAAGTAACAGACAGGGAACTGGACATTATGATTCATCTGGTTTCATCCACTCCTACATTCATGAGCTGTTTTTTTCCTTAATCTATTATCAGTTTGGAGTTTATATTTCTTAAATATAATGTCTCATACTTAAACCAATAGGGTACTTCAGATAAAGGTATGATGATGCACTCATCATTCAAACTCCAGTTTACATCAATAGAGGGTTTTCTTGGATAAGAGCAACAACAATGAATTCAGTATCTCTTGATGTATTATGCTCATACTTTATCACTTAATACTGCATTATACAATGCAGTATCTACTGTAGGAATATTTTAAGTTTTTTGTCAAGATTATGCATTCAAACGAGTAAAAGCTATTATCTGGGACCTCAATGTCATTCTAGTCTTTTGTGTTTTCCTTTTTTTGTGTTCCCATTCGTACTACAAAAAATGCATATTTGTTTCAATTCTGTTAGGAAAAGTGGTACAGGACTGTTTTCTTCACTGGAAAAGGTCATTTTGTAATATCTAAATGATATTCTTTTGTTCCCGTTTCAGAAATTGAGTTGAGAAAATAAGCATTTCTTACTGCTTTGCTGTCTGTATTTCTTTTCCCAAATTTAATATTCTGATTTTGGCAACTTTCCAGAATTGTGACGATTGCCCATTTTCTTTTTGTTCAGTCTTAGACTTATCCATGGGAATGCTCACAATGCTCAGGATTTGACACAGAAAAGCTCTGTAGAGGAAAACAGACTTTAAATGGAATAACACTGATTGGATAACATAAACTCATCTTGTCTGTTAGGGTGGTCCTTTAAATAACATTACTGATACTAACTGATTTCTGTTACTGTAAATTTTTACCTTCACTTGTCAGTTTGACAAGCAATACACTTTGTGAATGAGCCTGCTTTCCGTCTTTTTATATGACTCCATCTTTCTAACAGTCAAAGAATGCTTGCTATTGAGGTTGATATCCTTGCCTCTCTGTATGGTCAAAAGACCTTTTCTTAAAGCTTTGAACGTAAGTTCTTTAACGCAGCCTTGAGACGCTAAGTGACTTATAACACTGGGCTGTTCCCAGATTGTCACTTACACAACTTTTCTTCAAGAAAGGGCATCAAGAAGAAACTCTTAACCACATTATTAGATCAGTACAGAATTATTGTTATTGAATGTGTTAATTTTTGCAACTCTGACCGAATAGATGATATCATAGAATCATAGAATGGTTTGGGTTGAAAGGACCTTCAAAGATCAGCTAGTCCAACCTCCCTTCCATGAGCAGGGACGTCTTTCACTAGACCGGGTTTTTAAAGCCCCATCCAACCTAGCCTTGAACATTTTGAGGGATGGGGCATCCACAATTCTATGGGAAACCTGTTCTTGTGTCTCACGACCCTCATCATAAAAAATTTCTTTAAAACTATTGTTCCATGTCCTGTCACTACAGTCCCTGGTAAAAATACTCTCTCTATGTTTCTCACAAGCCCTTTTTATACATTGAAAGGCTGCAATATGGTGTTGCCAGAGCATTTTCTTCTCCAGGGTGAACAGCGCCAACTCACTCAGCCTGGCTTAATGGGAGAAATGCTTCAGCCCTCTGACCATTCTTGTAGCCCTCCTGAGGAGGAGGATCCACTCTAACAGGTCCATGTCTTTCTTGTACTGGGGACACCAGAGCAGGATGCAGTACTCTACATGGTGCCTCACAAAAGTGGAGGGACAGAATGACCTCCCTTGACCTGCTGGTCACATTTCTTTTTATGTAGTCCAGAAAACGACTGGCTCGTCTGCCATCACACATTGCTGGCTCTTGCCCACCATCCACCTTCTCTGCAGGTCTGCTCTCAATCCATTCATCCCCCAGTCTGCATTGATATTGGGGATTACCCTGACCCAGGTGCAGGACCTTGCACTTGCCCTTTTTGAACTTCATGAAGTTCACATGGGCCCAATCCTCCAGTGTGTCAAGGTCCCTCTGTATGGCGTCCCCTCCTTCAAGCATGTCAACTACATCACTCAACTTGGTGTCATCTGGAAAAGGGCTGAGGGTGCACTGAATCCCACACAAGGGAACAATCAATGAGCCACAATAGAATTATGTAGGGTTAGAGGAAGAACAGAGGAAAACTGGAGCTGAAGAAAGCATCTGTTCTCTGTTCCTTCTCCCACTTTTTATGCCCACCTAGGTAGATGCAGGGAATTATAAGACAATTTTATTTATTGTGATGGTTTAGGACCGTCACAACCACACCACAACTTTAAAGGAAGGACTGCTTTCAGTCTTTGTTGCACTCACAGGTTCATTACAGATATACCAGCACATTTCTGTGAGGAAGATAATGAAGATAAATGAAATCTTGAAATGAAATCTCATTATTTAATGAGACAAAACTTATCATTTAGAATTTTGTCACACAGTGGCATAGTTTGATCCATCTGTGTAGGAAGCAGCTGTTATAAAAAAGATGAGTTTTGTAATTTAGATCTTTTTCTTTATTTTTTCTTTTTATTGTTCAGCTCCTGTAAGAACTGCTGTGCTCAACCATCTGTGGGTGTAGGTGTGTCAAGGATACTGAATTAAAATATTGTATTTATGTTAGGAACTCATGCTGGCATGCAGCTGTGCAATTCCCTATTACTATATAGAATATTTGTATTTCCATTTTTCATTGAACTAGTTGAAAATTATATGACTGACTTTAATGTTTGGTACTTGAACAGTTCACATGGCAATCTTTCTAAAAATTAAAGAAACAAAAAAATTTAGTCATCAGGCATTTTTTTTATACTGCAGACCCAGTGGAACAGTTTGAAGAAGTCAAAGAACTTTTTAGAAGGAAGATCCAGAAATCTCTTCAGTACTCTAGCTACTCTTTTGAAATTATAACTAGTATTTATTCATGTGGGTACACTTTTGAGATCAGTGAGTTTACTTGTAAGCAACGGTACACAGAGGCAGAGGAAGATATAGCATCAGACTCATTGCCTATGTGTGCAAATCTTGAAAAAACAGTACTTGGACTTCAAGCTCAGTATAATGAGATAATAGTCTAATAGCACATACCAATCTGCATTACAAATGTACTCCCTTTGTATTCATAAAATATCTCAAGCAAAACTCATGGTGCTGTCACATTTGCATATGAATACCCAGGATATTCTTCTAGCTTGCATTTATACTGATGCGTTAAATAATGTACAATTATTTCTGTAGGGCATCTGGATGAGTGTTTTAGTTTGAATCAGGAGTGCATTTTTAAAGAAAATCTCTTGATCATCTTCACTTACTGTGCTTTGCTTCATGTGACAGCAGTCTCAGAACATAAGAACTGGATCCCTTTGAGACCAAAATAATGTAAAAAAAAATAGTCTGGTAGACTAAGATTCCTCATGTACACACTAGAATTTGACATAAAACCTTCCAGTGGGTAAATGGACATTTGGTCCTCCCAGCCAGCCTAGAACTTTTATGGAGAAAACATCCCTGAGATATGTGTAGAGACATGCAGACATTGTGCCCTCAGCTCTAATCATTTCATTCTACAATTATAATTCTGTAAGACCACACTACTTATAAATGTAGACATAACCTGCCTGGCCTGTATTTTTCTCCAAGTACACTGAAAACAGTGAATACATCGTGCTTCTTTTCCTTTTCTTATGATTTGTTAACATGATTTGTCTGACATCATAAGAAGCAATTGGTGTTCTGCATTCTCATGATCCATCCTGAATTTTGTTTTATCCTCTAATGTGATTGCTTGATACTGCCAAAATGATGGCACCCATCTTCCCTGAGAACATATCCCCATCAGACCAGTCTGAATTGTCTCACCAGGCTTTTCTGGAAGTGTATACAACCTAACCACAAGAAGGAGTTTATCAGTGGGATCAGATCACTGAATGTAGCCACACAGCTTTCCAGAGGAGCTTATTAGTTCTTACTGTGACACTTCTCTGCCCAAATGCACAGACCTTCAGTGACTCTAACCACCAGTTATCATCTCAGAAGGACTTCTGTTGGGATCTGTTCATGGCCATGGATGAGCAGAAATTATAGCATTCAGGAATTGCCCCCTTACAACAAAGCATTGGCAGTGAATTGATGTTGCATGTGCATGTATTCAATATGATGTATGCATTAAACCATAAAAGAGAATTTAAATTGCTATTTAACTGCAAATAATAGACAAGTTTTGTAATCTTGTCAGATTTCATTTTATCCTCAACACAAGTCAGTAAGGCATCTGGTTCTGAAAATGTATTCTATGTGATCCTTTTGTGTATTTAGCAGAGCTGTTTATTATCCAATCAGTTACAATCATTACTCTCATGTAGTTTTTAGAGTTCATTTAAAAGCAGATTACCAATAGTTTTCATTCTTAGAGAGAAATTAGTCTGCTCTTTTCTCATCCTTTCTATTTTTTTTGTCAGTCATACTTAATATTCAAGGGAGCTTCAGAATAACACTTCAGAAGACGTATACAAAAATGGGGAAAAAGTGAAAGGTGAAAATAATTTTTGCCTGAATCTAAAATTTAGATTTTACAGTATTTATTTCTGATTTCATTACTTTAGTGCTCTAACAGAGAGAAACCTTCCTCCTGTTTCTCAGAAAAAATAGATCTTTCACAGGGATTATATCACCTATGGCTCTAAGTTATGGTACAGATTATATGTATAGACTGGAAGGCAATTCTTTAGCTACTAAACATAGTTTTGGAAAATGCATAAACCTATTTGGATAGGTCGTACTTGATGCGATCATCAAGCAAAGGTGACATTGCCTGGGCCAGCTGCCATAAATACAAGTTCCGTTTCTGAGAGATTTTTTTAGTGCAGGACATATAACTCTCTGTGAATCATGAAGAACAGCCCAGGTGTATGTGCCCTGAGATAATAGAGCTGTCAGTCAGATGGAGACAGGAGTCACTGCAATAAATATTTCCGTTCCTGCACTAGACAGTCATTGGTGATATGAGGAAACTACTTCATACATATTTTGCATGTTTTATGGGGAGGGAGATGAGGTCTTCCTTTTCACTTTGGCAGAGGAGACAAGGAAATTACTGTAGTCCAAAAGATAAAATGATTGATAAGTGGTTAACGAATAAGTGTATTTGCCACAGATAATACATACTATATACATGGCATATACACCATATGCTTATATCACAGAATCACAGAATTGTTCAGGTTGGAAGGGACTTCTGGAGATCACCTAGTGCAATCCCCATCCTCAAGCAGCTTCAACCAGAGCAGGTTTCCCAGAACCATGTCCAGTCGTGTTTTGAATATTTGCCCAGATGGAGATTCCACAACCTCTCTCCGGTGTTTTACCACTCTCACTATAAGAAAGTATGTTCAGATGGAGTTTCCTGTATGTTAAATAGAGCCCATTGCCACCTGTTTGTCAGTGGGCAGCACTGAGGAGAGTCTGGCTCTTTTGTTTTCATTTCTTCCCACCAGATATTTATACACATGGGTAAGTGTCATGGTTTGGGCTGGACTAGCCACTGAGAAGAACGGCAGATGCTCTCCCCTACCTCTTTCTCCAAGGACAGGAGGGAGAGAGAAAAAGAGACTTGTAACAGTAAGATTCCCCTGAGCCTCCCCTTATGCAGACTGAACAGTCTCAACTCTCTCAACATCTCCTTGTAGGTCAGGTGCTCCAGTCCCTTAGTCACTGTGGCCCTGCGCTGGATTGAGTCCAAAAAGCCCACATCTTTTTTGTACTGGGAAGCCCAGCACTGGACACAGCACTCCAGATGTCCCATGCCTGCAAGTGTTCAAGGTCAGGTTGGATGGGGCTTTGAGAAACCTGCTCTACTGAAAGATATCCCTGACCATGGCAGGATGGTTGGAACTAAATGATCTTTGAAAGTCCCTTTCAACACAAACCGTTCTATGATTCTATGTCTTCCTAAACCTGAGTAGAGAGGAAGGGTCACCTTCCTTGACCTGCTGGCAATGCTCTGCCTAATACAGCTCAGGAGGCTATTGGCCTTCTTTGCCATGAGGATGCATTGCTGTCTCATGGACAACTCGTTGTCCACCAGAACCCCAGGTCCTTGTCTGCCAAGAAGCTTTCCAGCTGGTTGGCCCTGCAGTGTGTACTGATGCATGGGACTGTTCCTCCTCAGAAGCAGGACTTCACACTTCCTCTTGTTGAACTTCATGACGTTCCTGCTCAGTGCACTTCTGCAGCCTGTTGAGGTCCCTCTGGATGGCACCACACCAATCTGGTGTATCAGACACTCCTCCCAATTTTGTATCGTCTGCCAAGTTGATGAGAGTGCCCTCTCTCCCATTGTCCTGTTCTTTAATGAAGATGTTGAACAGTATTGGCCCCTGTATTGATGCCTAGGACTCACCACCAGTGATTTGCCTCCAACTGGACTTTTTGCCACTGATCACCATACTCTGGGCCAAGCCATTCATCTGGTTTTTAATCCACTTTACTGTCTAATTTA
>VYZM01009783.1:74188-110912 GCA_013398915.1 Dromas ardeola
AAAAAAAAAAAAAAAAAGCTATGGGTATGAAATGCAATATAACTTAATAGTTATAACAGATGCTAGAGGCTCATGGATTTTAAATACTGCAGAGAAGAAAGCCTGTGTATTTTAGTTGAACAAAAGATGCCAATATGATGGTGTTGTGGAAAAAGCTAACATACTCCGGAGATATGTCAAGCCTGGTACCTTAAGGAAAAAAAGGAAAGTATTTGTGTATTCATGGTTGTGGTATTAGATATTACATTCAAAGTACCTGAAATACTGGAGTTATCCACATTCAAGAAAGGAGATTTCTAGTTCAGGGAAGATCTGCTATGTGTAGCAGGAAAAATAAAACAAAAAGTGTTACAAGTAGACTTCTAAATAAATGAAACCATAACAAAGTTAAAGAATAGGATTCATTTCTCTGTGTTCACATTGTGCATGCATGGGGAAGAAGAGAGAACAAAACAACATGGACCAAATGACCACAAATGATAAGGTGGGAATTTTTTCAAGTAGCGTCAGTGAATTCTCAGATTTATATATGCAACAGGCTAAAGATTTGAGGCATCCAACATAATGTGTATATAATTCTAGCAAGAAATCAAAGATTACATTTTGCTTTGAGAAATTTTACAGGCCTATATGGCTGCCCTAAAAAATTTGTAAAAAATGAACTGCTATTGCAGTTTTCTGTAATAGTTGCTGGTAAAATACGTCTTATATTTCCTTATAAGGTGCAATTGAATTACCATTTGGAATTCTACCAGGAATCTCATCCATCTCTTCAGAGTTTGCCCCTTCTGGTTTTTTTTGATTGCATCATGAACATTGCTCAGATTATAGAACACACAAAACTAATCTCCTGTTTTGCTAGAAATGAGGTAGTCAGAGCTATTGAAGTTACCATTGCATTTTCTGGATCATCATCTGTAACTTCATATTTCTTTTTCTTTTTATAGATGTATACGTAATTACATGTAAATATAGATGTTGTCTGTGGAGTTGTATGTGTTATATATTCTACTGGATTTGGTTTTATTTTTACGTTTATTTATATATACATAACATATATATTTCTGTTTTGGAGAGCATATAACAGAAAGTATATCTGTACAAAAAATACAAATTCCCAGTGTATTGAAATAGTGAAAGAATTCTGCTAATGTCAGTTACTGAACTGCAAAATATGCTGCCTGCAGTCTGTTTTTCTGCAGTCTGTCTTTCTGGGTCATGCTTGGGGGATTTGCGCTGGTAAGCCAATCACCTAATCAAATGATCTTACTGGAGATGCTTCTGTGGATAAATGCTTGCGACTGTGACCCAAGACTCCATTGTCTAGCCCATAGGGAAGACCACCAAGGAATTTGAAAGGATAATTCTGTTGAGTGTTACAAGATTTTTTTATAATTATGATAAGGGTCTATACAACAGTCAAATTGCTTTGGTTTAGAGATCAAGGACAAAGAGTTTCAAAATGTGCTTTTTTAAAACCATTAATTTGTTGGCTGCAAAGTGTGTATGGTGTGGTAAATGGGAGGTACGGCAGTGCAGCACTAGAGTGCAGTGGTAAAAAGCTGTTCGGTACTTCCTCTGTGTAGGAATGGTATCATGGGAGGAGTGTGAAATCAGATGTGCTTTGGATACTTAAGAGAAAAGGAATATATTACTTAAATAAGTAAATAGAAAATGCTGCCCAATGCAGATATTTGAATACTTCCATTATGCCACTCTTTATACTCATGTTATTCAGCTAAGAGTATGAAGAATGATCAATAAATAACAGATAATTAGGGATGGGAATAATGTTTGTACTGACTATAACCACTGAACGACCCCTGCTCAGGAAAGCCAATGCATTCTTCTAGTACTATGGCACAGTTCACAAACTTTTAGCATTCATCTACTTTTGAGCTAGCTTTAGCACACTTAGCATTAAAATGGTAACTTTTCTTTCTATACCACCAATATAATTGTGCACTATACTGATTCTTATAACTGGGCTTGTAAATATCCTTTTTTTTTATAAGTTTAGTTATATGTCATCATACCTAATTATGTAATTACAAGTAGTAATTACACATTCTAATTACACCATTAGAGTTTTACACATATTTACAGTAATCATGTAATTAAATACTGTTACACTAATTATGTAAATCACTGATTGCTGTCTCAGAATTACCTCACAAAGCTCAAAGATTGCTAATCCACATCACAGAATATATGAAATATCCTCAATCGAGAATAAAAAAAGCAAAAATACATCACGCAGTCCGTTCTCCTGTCATTACAAGCTTGTTCTGCAGAATGCATATTCTAATAGTATCTAATTTGGTATATCCCAAATACCAATACCTTGTAATGGTGACTTGTCATGTTACTCATCAGCTTGAAGTAGTTTATGTCCGACTGTTTTTCCTAATGCTCCAACTATGTTCTTTCTATTTTCTTATTCCACTGTTTAATCCCACCATAATTAGTTTTTCTTAATTAATGTCCTAAATAAGTCCCTTCCATTTTATCTCATGTGTAGCACTTCCCAGGCGTGTGACAACTTTATATTACACCCAGATCCTGTAATCCTTGTGGAACACTCACCTAAAATCCTTCTGACTAGTCCCAAGAGCCTCTCCAAATACTAGTGCAGCTGAAGTGAGAGGGAAAGGCTTGTCTGGAACTGGGTACTAAAATAGCACTAAAATGCCTAATGAGCTTGGAACAGTATTTATACCACCTTGATCATCTTCTGAATCTCCTTCTGGCATGGATGAGATTTGGAGTTCCTTTCTAAGGGATCAGCCATGAAGTAAAGTTCTCAGAAGGCATGGAGGTGATGTCCTGGCCAGACGTTGTGCTTCACACCCCAATAATGCTTCTGCTCCCTTGGGGTCTTCTTCTGTTTTCTTTACATATCCTTCTCATTTGAAGCATTAGCCTCATCTCTTGGGTTTTATTTTGAAGAGACTTAAGTTCAGTCTTCTTTCTTTCTTATTAGCTACTGATATATTTAGCCATTCAGGCATAAATGATACTTAAACCAGTTGCTTCTCATTGCTGGAAAGCACAGGATGAGGCAAAATCAAAGTAATACAGACTGCAAGAACACTGATGGCTTCATAACATATTGAATTGTTCTGGAATAAGGTTATCAACCTGTTAAGAGATATTTCACTGAGCATCTGGTACTTACAAAATTTGCCTGCAGATGTTTAGTAAACACAGAATGGAAAGAGAGCACCTTTTCCCATGCTCTGAAAGCAAAAACTAAACTATATGAATTCCATATTACTTCCCAAATTTCTTAAGGCCTCAGCATTTCCTTGATGCAGCTGCATCTCCTTCTGTTCTTGCACTCTCTGAACCTATTCCTTGCTTCTGTGCTGAATTCAAGCTATCAATTATGATTACTTCCATTACAGCTTTCCTTAATCTTGGAGTATCTATAAATAAGCACTGCTTCCAAGACAGATTCTCCTGGGGATGAATTTTTACTTTCTGGATCACAAAATTCTCTTGCAGGCAACAGGGAGACACTTTCACCAGTCTCAGACTGTTTGCATTATTCAGTACAAATCTGTATTGTTAAAATCTCCCATGAGAAACATGGACTGCGAATTGCAATACTTTGTGAGGAGTTCCACAGGTAATATTTGATCACTTTTTTTCTTTTTTTTTAATCTAGCAAATTGTACGATGCAGTGGACACGTTATAATTTCACCATTGTGCATTTTGGAGCTGTATTTTCCTGATTGCCAGGAGCTGTTGCCATTAAAGCATATGGCAAATTTTCTCATGCTTTTTCTTTAAAGATATAGATCAAATTAGTCACTGTAAATATTTTTTACATATGCTACAACCACTTCACCTCCTATTCTGTGTATTCAACATACCCATATGTAGGAGAACTGCATTCAGAGCAAGTGCACCAATTTAGTTTGTCTAGCGTGTCAGAAATCCTGCTAAGCAGTGTACCTTCACATTATTTTAATTTGTTTGCTGTGCTTTATGTTTTAGTACACTAATGTGATTATATTGCACTTGGTCGTCTTCTGCCTTCCTCTCTGTGGAAATCAAAGTGGCATTTTTTTATTTAAATAGAAGTGCCCCTTCTTTCAGTGTCATTTTTACTTAAAAATTATCTAAAGATCTGACAGATCTAGACATAAAGAGACTTTCAAGACTACTGCTTACATGCAGCCTTATACTCCCAGACTAGGTGGTGTCATCCAAAATGTTCGTGTGCGCTGTGATTTTAGAATTTACTTTCTTTCAAAATTGTTCCCAGGAATACAGGACACCTGCAACTTGCATGATTTGTAGCGCGGGAGAAATAACTAGGTTTACAGTGGTTTTTTTAAAAGACTATATTGCGCTTTTTTTGGTGTATTTCTTGTCTTGTGTATTTCACTTGTAAGTGTGCTTTCAAGACAGTGTCCTCACTTCTTGGGGTTTTTTGACTTCAGTCGCTTGCCCTTTGAATTCTTTTGCTTGATGCTCAGTCTTCAGTGAGCCCTGGGTATCTCTGTCTTCCCCAGCTCCAGCTCTTACCAGCCCTGGCTCAGCAGGGTTAGGGGTTCAGAAAGACTCCATGCTTAGCTTTAGAAAAACCCTATGCAAAAAAACCATCACAGGATGAGGGTATAAAAAGTGCACAGGGAAAAAAAAACAATTTATGAAACAGTTAAATGCTATGTTTTCAGGGGGAAGCTTTACATCTGGCTAAAATATTTCTTCCAAGAAGTCTGTGTCTTCAAAATAGGGATAAGAATCAGAACTTAACCATTTTCTTAAATAAATAAACCTGGTAACAGGCTTTCTGGTGAATTCAGCTCATGAAAATTCCCTGTCAAAATTAACTGGACTGTTCTTGAATGGTAAACATGATCCCATTACTGCCATACTTCATTTCCAGATTACCTGCAGGGGAACCTAGATTTTAAGGCATGAGATTTTTCATGTACCTCCAGTCGGCAATATGTTGTGGCTTAAAGCTTGTAGAGAAACACTTTTCTTGACAGGAATCAACATGGACATGAGTTCCCTAAACCACTGATTACTATTAAAATCTCTTTGAATGAGATTTAGGAGAACGTAACTTTCCCTACAGCTCAAAATATCAGTTTGGTTAATTCTGTGAATAATCCAAGATGAAGTTTGCTTTTAATCATACTCTTGATTGTTTTGAATATCTGACAATTTTATGATCTGTAATACTGGTGTATTCTGTAAAACGAAACTGACCAAATATAGTAATTTTTCTTTTGTGTTCTTGAAATCACTCTATAGTTCAAGATGTCAGTGCTTTATGTTGATATCTACCAACCTTTCATGTTTAATCACTTGATTCAGGTTTTCAACCTGAAACCGGAAAAAAAAATTGAGCTATAGAAAGTATTGTAGTTTCTAGAAATACAGACTCTTGTATTTAAATTAAGGGCTTTATAATCATCTGCAGAAGAAGAAGATATGCTTTAACTGGTACAAAATCATTTACCTTTTTATACTGGAGTTTCTGTTCCATTGTCATTCGTCTTGCTAGGGTGTACTGGAAATTTTGTCAAAGCACATGCTAAACCTGAGAGCTTTTGAGATGAGATTATGATCTTAAACTGAACCAAGACACGTTTCCTGTTGCTCTCTTTCCAATTTACCAAATAGGTAAGCTCTTGTAATTGCCTTCAAATTCCAGAAATTTCCAAACAGGTTTTCTATTTTTGTCAGGAATTTGGGACAAAAAGCGCCTACCTGTGTTTTTCATTGCATCATGCTGTAAAGTAACAATTCCTTGAAAACTAACATAAATTAGCCCTGCTGCTGCCTGAAGGAGCCTTGCTTCAGCTCTTCTTTGCTCGTCTTGCCGCATTTGTGGCTGCTCATTCTGGGCTGCCTTTTAGCTGTTTGCCTTGCTGTCCCAGCAAAATCTCACTCAGGAAATAAAAAAGGTAATTAATGAACCCAATCAGTTCTTTGATCCGGTGAACTTCACAGCCACACAAATACTGGACTGCTACAGTGGAATGGCAGGGAACAGAGACTGGTCTTGACTTAACAACAGTTAAAAATGTTAATAAGGCCACAGTTTCATCAAGAGAGTAGAAAGTGTTCTTTAATTCATGTTTAAGGCAAAGATAAGAATTCCTTTTAGTTTTTTAATTTTTGTTTGTTTGTTTCTCTTCAAAGATCATAAAATTTTAAAGGTAGATATCTCAGCTCACTTGCTAAGTATACAACAAATAAAAAGTCAGTAAATATATATATATCCCTGTTGGTCATTATTTAGATGATGAGTTCAGGACTGCATGGAAAAATTAAGGAAATCTTGTATGTATGTGTATACGCACGTGTGTTTAGGTATATGTATACACAAGCATTACACTTAGAGAAATTAATTTGCATTTTTTTAATGTATTCAGGGAAGTTAACTTATCATTTATATGATGTCCTTTCTGGATTAGAGAATAACGTGTGGTTAATCTCAGACAAAAGGAAGAATGGGAAAAAAAAAGTGCCCAAAAGAAATGTATCAGTTTAATATAAAGTTACTGCTAATGCTTGATTTATGACCACCTTGGATTACAGAAATACCTTAGAACAGAAACACACTAGAAATACATTTTGAAAGTGCAAGAGGGAAAGCTTTTACAGTTAAATGTGACTTTAACCCATCTAATTCAACTCAGTCTAGGTAATTTGTCATGTCCTTTTTTGAACATTCTATAGGGATAAAAATAGAAATATTTTCAGAAAGAGGTTAAATAAATGCTGAAAGCAAGCTAAATGTATGAGTACTAAAGGTGATTCTTTATATGTATTTTTAACTATTCCAGCTAATCATGGGCAGAACACAATTTCTATATTTGTATTGGACAAAACCCATCTTGAATCTCTTGCTGAAACTAACAAGGTTTGCTGAGGCTACACCGTTCTGGGAATATTGTCTGGCTAGCATTTCTGTATAGTGTATTGATATGAAAGTGCAAAGAGGCAGAAAATTTTATAGAAGTGACAGAACATATTGTTGAAATTGAAATGTTCTCCCAGGCATTTCAATGACCTCATAAGAAATATTAATCAAACTCTAACACTTCTAATATTGAGTCTTCAAACAACAAAGCACATTCTGGCCCTTCCGCTGCTGTGCTTCTTTGTCCAGGCATCCCATGTAAGATGCAAAGGTGTGCAAAATTAGGCTCAACAGATCAAAACTGCAGTTCTTCCTTTCAGTACAATAGGAAAATGAGAACAATCTCTCAGTGTTTGATGTTGAAACAAAGTCCTCGGCCCTATGCCTTCGGGTACATTTTCGTCTTGCTGCAGTAGTATTGTACAGCAATATCTCCCTTTGAAAATTCATTTCTCAATATCTTACTTTGATTAGGCAGTAGAGGATACAATCTTTACTCATACACCTGGCAGAAACTTATTGTAAAATATTCAAACAAGCCCTTAGGACTCAACAGGCATATTTTACACATTTATTCCTCTCCTTACTACATGAGTCATCTAGTGCAATAGTAACTTTTGGGTTGTGTTAATAACTACAGTATGAACTCAACCTTATTTTCAGGTGTCTACAACCTGACCTTGTAACATCTCATTTTAGCTTGAACCACCTTGTTGTGGTGACTTTCTTGCCATGTTTTCTTACTTAAAACAAATGATCTGCTTTTCTCAGGCATTGTGTCATGCTTGACTCATGGTGCCCCTCAATTACCCTCTATAAAGGGCAGGAAGGTTGCATTGGGACCAGGGATTCTTTCTCCTACCTATCTTCCACCTGTCTGTTCTTCCTACTGGGGGAGAAATACATCCCTACCTTTTCAGTAACACAGAATCATAGACATTCACAAAAAGTAGGGGAGAAAAAATACTTATCTTATAAATGTAATCCACTGCTCCGGTGTTGGAAGAACTTTTATGTCCATTTTTATGCGTGGCAAAGCCTATGACAATGCATATTTCAACATTTCTAAGCCTTAAAAGAAAAATTACAGCACATTGTTATTCTTAAAGTAGCCTCTATAGCTCTTAAGTTCCTGGTCTGGTCAATAACACACATTCTTTTTTTACATCCTCACAGAAATGAAAAATAATTTGCAGGTAAGGGATTGGTACTGTGAAAGAAATAAAAGCCAGACTGTAACCAGTACAAGCGAGCTGAAAACAAATCACCAGTTATTATGACCAAAAAAACCCCTTAAAGTATGGAAAAACACCTTCAATAAAAGCACTAATGATTATAAATGTATGGATAGAACAATTTACAGCTGCAGTAATCTCAACAAAGTTCCCAATAGCCAAGTCACAGGACCATTTTTTCTGTTTCAGGTACTAGCCCAATTGGAAAATACCTTATTTCAAGGCTTAGTATTTATAAGATATAGGCTATTTATTTCAAAATAGATTAATTGTGGAGGGTGGCTTCCCATCTGAGTCAGTCTGGTCTAGTCTGCTGCTACCCTTTGGTGGACACAGGAATGAGCAATGAGAGAAAAATAATTTTTAGAGCCATACAAACTTGTCATAATGAAACTGCCTTGAGATTTGCAGTAGTTAACAAACTGGGCACAGAGCAGAAATATAGATGAATATGGCATAAACCTAGCAAAAGTTGGAGATTTGAAACTTGATTCACATTTTGGAGATTCATTGGACTTGGAATTCAAGCCAAGCTGTGAAAGATGAAACATGTGAACTAAAGAGAAAATAGAAGAAATCATGGTTACATGAGCCCTAAATGAACTAAAATGTCCAAGCTCGACACAGATCCCACCTGCAGTTTTTAGAAGGAGAAGGAAATGTAATATGTTCAGTGATCAACTTCCTGCTGAGGCAAAATTCACAGCTCCTGCTGCTTTGGACAGACGGAGAGTCCAGCAAAGCTACTGTTACAGGCATGGGTGCAGCGATGTGTAAGATACGTAGGAGGGGAATAAGCAATGCTAGTAAGTTACATCTATTTTATTCCCTGACCATCACCATGCTCATTTGTTGCATTCCATTAGATGATCTGAGGACTTACAAGAAATTCAGAATATCTTCAGCGTCTTATCTCTGGTTGTGTTAAAAGGAAAAGCAGCCTGTCATTCATCACAACTTAGTCTGCTTTCTAGCCTCTTCAGGGTTCGGCACGGGAACAGCAGTCGTTCATTGCCTGTCAGATCAGAGGCACGTGGCATCCTTGGTGACTGCAGGCAGCTGCACAGGCAGTGGCCATCAGCCCGAGAGCCGCCCTGTGCGGATGCAGCCTTGCAGCTTGGAAGACCAACAGCCACAGTGTTACTTACTCAAGGCGGTCAGTGCGTCAAAATAAATGAGGAGATGAATTCTGTGGCACTGCAATAACGAGAGAGAAAGGCTTCATGTCTTGCTGTCATGGTATACATAAATTGGGACTCCGAAGAGTGCAAGTGAGGTTTTGAAATGAAGTAGAGTTAAAACTTTAAAAATTCATAAGTACCATAAAGCACTTTGTCAAGAAAAGCTGATGGAATTAATCTTAATTCACACCCTTTTCCTTTGTATCAGTGATTGTTTCCTAGTAGTAATGCTAAATATAATTTGGCCAGCTCTTGGTTTGCTGTAGTTACTTAGAAATTTTGTTTACAGAGAAGTATCAAACAAAATGGACCAATTAATATCCATTACTGATACAGCAAAACCTGTTTGGGAGAGCTCTACCCATAAATATTATTTTCCTTTGTTGACAAATCTGTACAGTTGACGGTAACATTGCATGCCTTCACTGAAGATCAGTTTCAATGCGTAGTTTGTAATATTGTTTCTATTGTTATTCTAATAATATCAATTCCCACTTATGCTCCCACTGCTGAAACCTAATTTTGTAATTATTCTGTTCCTATTTTTATGCAATTCACTTTTACCCATCCATATTTGAAATTTCATCCTAGGCATAGCATAAAAAGTAACCACGTTGTAATTTATTAGATCAAAGTTAGAGAAAATCAAATATTCCTGGGAAAAATATTCCCCAGTATTCTTTTAACTTTGAAAGAAAATTTAAATCCTTATATCCACTGTACAAATATGATTCTTTCTTTTTCTTCAGTGTTTCTACAAAGTTCCTTCTCTTCTGGACAGCAGTAAAATGTCCGTAGAGGAACTGTGCTGTGATTACTGAAACCTCATCCTCTTTTTTTTCTTACCTCCTGGTCCTTCCACAATTTTTTTCACAATACCTTTAACTTTTCCATCAGGTGCAAATTTGAGTGGGTATTGGGTATTGTTCATTTTTAGGCAGAGGAACTTTTTTCTTTGATAAAAAGTGTCAGGTGGAAAATCCTCAAGAATTTAATTCCTTTGCCAAAGCGCATCATGGAATCCATTCAGCCTCTTCTCACCTCTGCTGAAGGTCGTAGTGGGTCTGCAGGCAAGATGGGGCACAAGTTACATGCTGCCCTTTAAAAGCTGTGCTTTAATCTTAGACATACAAATATAACTGCTGGAAGTAAAATGAGATTTATTGATAAACTGTAGTGTGTTTGTAGCCTTCACCTAAGAAGTTAAATTTCTCTAGCATTAATTGCATGTTGATTTAAAGATTGACATTTTTGGTGCCGTTCATTACTAGTATTTAGTGATGGAGAATACTAATATCAGACAGGTTAATATACTGTAAAAGTGAGGTTTGATTCAATAAGGAAAGTCTAACTGTTCGTCATCACCTAGCCTAGTGGAGTCTGTGTCACTGTGTCTGCAAAGTACAAGGAGAAGTAGACCCCAAGTAATTCACCAAGACAGGTTACTGGGTAGGAAGCTGGATAAGTTAGCCAGTATGAAAAACTGAGGAAAAGTGCATTTTTTTGTGAACAGCAAAAATTGCACCTGCCTGCAGTGTCCATGTGTAAAGGATGTAATGCAGAAGAGTGCTTTCTCTTGGGAAAGCAGAGATGTCACTGGGCTATTCTGTGACTGAAGAAAGGGCCTGAGGAAAAGCAGGTTTTGGTCTCTGATGTGATTGGCATCTTTTATGCATGGTGGAGCCCCGTCAGAAGACAGTGTGAGAGTCACAACCTGTAATTCCCAGTATGCCAGGGGCTGCAGTATGAACGACGTGATTTCAGATTTGATCAGATAAGGAAGAAATTTCCTTCTCCTATAAGTGGATACTAGTCTTGTTCACTTAAACTTTACAACTCTTGAAAGACACCTAAACCTTCAACTCAAGCTGCTCCATTTTCCAAACTGCAGTTCATTCTTACTCCTATTACTAGACGCAAAGGCATGTCTGCTGAAGAGATGCTGTAGTTAAGTATACACATTCCTCCTTGTTGTGAGTTTTGCTGCGATTAGGGTCTCTTGCACAAGACAAGAAGTTGAGAAACAAATTCCCTTGCTCCGTCAATCCTGCTGCAGTTAGGTTAGCAGATGAGCATCCAACCTTGCAATGTTGTGGTCCATGTTAAGCCAAAAGGATTTGAAGTCACAAGAAATTTTACACAGGGAGACTAAGACAAGAAAGACATTAAGAAGTTTCCAGGGTCATGTGAGCTTTTTGCACTGGCGCTGAGTACGTGGGATGGAGAGGTTATTGGAAATTTAGACTGAGATGTGTAAATTTTTATTATACAGTGTTAAAGTTTTTGATAAGTGGATTATGGATAAATAATAACACAGTTTAGTGCTATTGCTAATTTATTGAATCAAACAACTTGGCTGTCGTTAATTGCACTGTAATTTTGTGGGGTGCAACTTTGCTTAGAATTTCTTAATACAGATATTGCCAGCACAGTGGGGTCTCCTGGTTCTTACTCAGCCATCAGTGTCTAATGCATCAAGATGAATTCGTAACAGAGTTGTGCTTATTTATGTACTAGTGACAGGTAACTTTCAATTTGCCTTTTGTTACAACATTTTGTGAATAGTTCTGTTTCCATAGTTGTAAGTAGTGGTTACTAAATCAATCTATATTGTAGAATTTGTAAATAGGCATTTCTGTAAATAAGGGGAGAAGATTTTATGTACAATAAATTCAAATATTTATTTATGCTTTATTTATGAAAGGAAAATGCTAAAATATTTGGATTTTGTTGACTGGATGATATTCTCTCATACCTTCTGTCTCTTTTCTAGCTGGAATGAAAAAGTCACAGCTATATAGTGGCTTTATTGACCATGTTTATTTTTGGGGGAATTTCAGGAAAAAGGATATTATTTCTTAGTTTGTCAGCTTAGACGTACAACTCCCTTCTTGGTAATCCCCTAGCAAACTTTTTTTCCCCTGTATGATATTAAATCATTGGATAAATAGGTTTCCTACAGAATACCAAGTAGAAAGCCTATAAAGGATATTAAAAGGAGATGCCTTCTGAAATTGTAGCTTTTTAAAGCTTAATTGAAAAATTCTTAACTGAACTGATACACTTACTCATTATATGAGTATATATGTATATATGAGTATATATGCAGTGTGTTTTCTTGGGGACTTGTTTTTAAATAGGCTGTTTACATGAATAACATAATGGATTCTTAGCTAAATTTCACTACCATTTTTTTTTGTAATTTTTTAAGAACATAAAAAACCTTCATATTGGGTCAGATAGTTCAACAGTCTAGTTGGCTTACCATCATGTCTCTGACTGTGGCAATGACAAATATCACTAAAGGAGAGAATGTATGCTTGGGCAGTTTCTGTCATTTGTTCCCCTCATATCTCCTCCAGGTCCACAGTTCCTGTAGGAATATTAGAGGGTACACCCCAGGTCAGTCTCTTCAGTATCATCTCTGGACATATTGTGCCTGAATTTGTTCAATTCCTTTTTGAAACTGTTAATCCTGCATCTGCCTCTAGAAGGCTCCAGAAGATTACCACCCACTGTGCGAAGTATTTTCTTTTACATGTGTTAAGTGATTTTCTGCAAATTTCAGTGAGTGCTCCCTATTTTCAGTAATGTAGATGTTATGAACAGTACTGTATTCACATTGCCTGTGTTTATATAAAGTTCAGTCATATCCTTCCTCAGCCTTTTCCTCTTGAACTTGAAAAAATCTTAGGTTTTTATTCCCTTTTCCTATAATATCTGCTTTTTTCCTTCGATCATTTGAATTGCCATTCTCTATACTTTCTTTAGCTCTACACCTTCTTGGGATGCAGAGACCTGAACTGCACATGGTATGTGGTCACACCAGTAAAATATACCTGTAAAATAATACTCTATGCATTGTTCTCAGTGCCTAGCTCTTGATTGGCTTTTTTGGTTGCCACTGAATTCTGAGCCAATGACTTTAGAGAACTGATGATGATGACTCTGAGATATCTATTTGCAGTTGTAATGGCCATTTCCAAGTTCAGTATTGTGTAGGCACACCTTAGGCTTGTTTTTCATGTATGCAGTATCTTCCATTTGCGTACATTGAGGTTCATCTGTCACCCATTTGACTTCTCATTCAATTTTCTATATCTTTCTGGAGCTACTCATCATCATAGCGGCATTTGATGAAGAGAGCATAGTAGCTTCAAAGCGGAGAGTTTCCCCATTCATACTTTCCTCCAGGTCACCGATGAGTAAAACTGACTCCAGCAATGGAGTTCCAGTGGAACCTTATCAAATGCTTTCTGAAGATCCAAGTGTACTGTTTCCACTGTATTTCCTTT
Source organism: Dromas ardeola (assembly GCA_013398915.1). NCBI lineage: Eukaryota > Metazoa > Chordata > Aves > Charadriiformes > Dromadidae > Dromas > Dromas ardeola. Next base: position 87,793 of record VYZM01009783.1, read on the forward strand.
ATCCCTATGTGTATTGTCACCATTAAAGAACTACATCAGGTGAGGCAGGACTGTCATTTACAGAAGTCATATTGGCTCACAGAATCAAAGAATTGTAGGGGTTGGAAGGAACCTCTAGAGATCATCTAGTCCAATCCCCCTGCCAAAGCAGGTTCATCTCAAGCAGGATGGACAGGAATACATCCAGGCGGGTTTTGAATATCTCCAGAGAAGGAGACTCCACCACCTCTCTGGGCAGCCTGTTCCAGGGCTCTGGCACCCTCAAAGTAAAGAAGTTTTTCCTCATGTTGAGATAGAATTTCTTGTGTTCCAGTTTGTGCCCGTTGCCCCTCGTCCTGTCACCGGCCACCACTGGGAAGAGCCTGACCCCTCTTCATGATGCCTGCCCTTTAGATATTTATAAGCATTAACAAGATCCCCTCTCAGTCTTCTCTTCTCCATGCTAAACAGCCCCAGGTGTCTCAACCTTTCCTCATAAGAGAGGTGCTTCATTCCCTTCATCATCTTTGTAGCCCTCCGCAGGACTCCAGTAGTTCCTTGTCCATCTTGAACTGGGGAGCCCAGACTGGCCACAGTACTCCAGATGTGGCCTCACCAGGGCAGAGTACAGGTGGAGGATGACCTCCCTCAGCCTGCTGGCCACGCTCTTTTTAATGCACCCCAAGACGCCATTGGCCTTCTTGGCCACAAGGGCACATTGCTGGTTCATGGTCAACTTATTGTCCACCAGGACCCCCAGGTCTCTCTCTGCAGAGCTGCTTTCCAGCAGTTGCTTTTCCAACAAATTGTCTTTATCTTGGTACTTAGTTATCTTAGAGACTCAACAAAATGCTGAAATAGACTGACCTGCCTGTAGTTCCCACAGTGCACCTTAGACCTGTTCTTTGTAGATGAAAGTGGAGCAGTGATCTATCGGTGCAGCTCTGTAGTCCCTATTTCTAGTTTTTTCATCTAAGCATAATTCCTAATACACTACGTCATGAAATCGTATTAGCACTGGAAAACCAAGCCATTATTAGGTGCCAAAAGAACTCAAAAATCCTTTTGCTTCCATTTTTAAAATCCTCTGACTACCTAAGAATTGCCTAACTTTATATTCAGTCTGTGCCCTCAGAACTGAGCTTGTACAGCAAGACCAAAAGTGAATTTTACAACCTTACTATAAAAGTATGAAGAGAGGATTTGATAATGGAGGTGCATGATAGTCACTTAGTAGTAATGGCACTGTTGAAAAGTAGAACATAACGTCCTATTTCTTTATATTTGATTAGTTCTGATAGCCACTGCTTACACATGTGAACCGTGTTGACCAGTATGGTAACAGAATAATGTGTTGCTGTTGGCTCAGATGCTACATCAGCATAAAAAGCATTTAATCTTTTTTGACATATCAGCAAATAGGTAGCAATTCTTCCCATTACCATCTGAAAAGCTGTCTTCGGTTGCATGGAACTTAACTAATCACTTCACTTTCATGTCACCTCCTGGAGACTTGTAGCTTAACACATCATCATTTGAAAAGTTTGCTTATCTGGAAATGTCTGTGTGCTCATTAGCTGCTACTGATGCAAATTGGTAAAGATGTTGCCTTTGACATACAGTATTTTATGTGAAGGCATGAAACAATATTAATCATATTCTTCACCTCAGTGCTGCAATACCACACTGGCTACTAACATACTTGGAATCACACTTCAGAAATCAGACCAATAATAATTAAAATGTTAACAGGTCAAGAAAATCCATTTTGTTTTGTTTTAAATTTGTGACGCAAGCTTATGGAGATAAATGCTTTCTGTTAATCAGATTGCAGAGCTGAATGGCCCTATAAATTTACCAGGGCTGGGCAAAAATGTGCTATTCCATTGTGTAGGTAGGAGTCACTTGGAAGTTATAAATCCTTGACTTCAATTTTTTTATCTAGTAATAGATAAAAATTATCTGAAGTAATCACTGGCACTTTGTGTTCTCCAATTCTATTGAAATGCAAAATAAAATGGAGGTTTGTAAATTCTATTTGGTGGTTTCATTTTGCATTGTGATGGACTAGAAAGAGGAACACATGACGCGTTACCTTGTCTCAGTGGAAGTGCTGATTAAATTCCTTCAATGGGAACAAAACCATTGATTTGGTCTTACCCGTAGGACTAGTCTTTAGAACAACAATTAACATAAGTTGCTACAACCAAGTTGCTCAATACCACTCGGATCAGAACATTGGATTGTGGAAAAAGCACTTGAGCTACATGGAGTAAGCAAACAATTTGATTAGTTGCAGAATGATTGAAATAGCCAATAGCTAAAATGTGCGAAGTTAAGCTCATGATCTACAGCTCTTTTCCCCCCTACGTTAAGCTCACCAGCAATCTTCAAACTCCAGTCCATATAATGAGAGGTTGAATAGCTCAAGTCCAAAGCACCGCTGCACTTAAGCTAGAGATTTTTAGTTATGGGTAAGGGTCTGATTAACAAAACCAGATTTATAGCTAGTGTGGATGCGGTAGTATATCATCTCTTTTGGGCAACAGTGATTTTAATACCCATATTAGAGATCTGCAGACTTTTAAAATTTGAAAAGTCAGTGTTCCATATACAGCTCTTGCACAACAATCCTTTCCAAGTTAAATTCTGCCTCTGTGTGGCAGGGACTATAGAGGGCTCAGGCTTTGCTTGTATTTAGAAGTGATGTTTTAAGAGATGACATCAGAAGCAATAACTGCTAGTGGGGGAAAAAAAAACCAACCCTGTCATGAACTCAAGAGCAGACAGGATGTCAGTAAGAATGTGCTTGACAAAAAAAAGGTGGCCAATACATCCAAAAAACAGGTAGGTAGGAATATACCTACTGTGTCTGTGTAATCTCCAGCTGTACTGGTATGGACTACTGAAGCCAAGTCATGAGACAATTAATTGCATAATAAGCTGGGATATGTAACTGTCCTTCACAATGCCTCCATACAATATGTTTGCTTTGTGCAAGTGTGACTGAAGTAAACTGAATGTAGAGAGACAAACAGATTACTTTCAGTAACTTAAGATTTTAGCTCTTTTTCAGTCTGACATAGTGTACATTTACACATATGGTCTGCATACATATGACAGCATCTTCTGGAAAATTATAAGCCTCCTTGGGCTTCTAGCTTCTCCTGGAAATTAAGATGTAATTCCTACATATAAAAATTATTCTATTTTTTAAATATATTGATTATCGAAGCTCATATCAGTGGTTACTCCACATATACAAGGATAACTTTCTCAATCTTCATTCTGAATTTTTTTTCACCCTAATAAAATTCCATGACCTTTAAATTAATTCTTTATTTTTAAGAGGGCTTCAAGCCCTGATCCTTAAAGCTGCTTTACATGAATATAAGGTTATACCTATAACAAATGTCTTCCAGGAACGAGATCTAAATGCCGGTATCTGAATTTCCAGTTATTAAAAAGTTAGATGTGTTATAGAAGAAGATGGAAACAGCTTAGAGACCATAAGAACTGCTGTTTCTGTGTAGTCAGATCTAAATAACTGTCATTTGCATGCAGTTTGTGTTCAGTACTGTGGATAAAGCTCATATTTAGCACATCACTTCAGCAGTATATTGTAGGGATATTGCCATCTTTTTACTTCTTTCTGAAGAATATGTATTCCATTGTAATGTAAAATTCATATTAGTGCCGCTAGTAGTTTTTAAACAATTTCAATGAATACATCTTGTAGCGAGTAATATTGTCATTTCCAAGAACAGTTGCTGTTCTTATGGGGGGAAAAAAAACAACCCAAACGACCAAATCACAAAGACAGAAAGAATGTCCCTAGGCAGCAAAATGAGATTTGCCACTTGAAAAGCACATACTCTTCTGGCAAATGAACATTCTCATTGTCAGGCTGGCTTGCAGGAATGCTAATTACATTGATGTTGTAATCCCACTGATTTCCATTGTAGACCTGCTAGAAAAATGCAGATCGTCTTTCAGTGTAACTATATCTTGTCTTTCCAGTTTTACTTCCAAGAGAAGGTTTGGGGTTTTTTTTCAAAGATCCTTTTTAGAACAGGCAGATCTTGAGAAGAACAAATCATTAAGCACATAGATACATATGTCACAAACTGCCTTCATATTTGCAGTAGTTGGTTAGCATTTTAAAAAAAATAGTATCAGCATCTGGTTCCTGTAACTAATTCAGAGAATCAGGCAGAGCTTCAAAACAGTCAGCTGGTCAGAATCCAGGTATTTCACCTCTCCTGATAGGACTTAACATAAGTCATAAAGGAAATCAGTGAGATTTCCTGTTCAATTAGCAGCTCTGGAATTAGCATTCCTACCAGCCAGCACAACTGTGAGCGTGCGTTTACATCAGCAGGCCACTCCGTCTGAGAGGCAGAATATCAGCTTTCCCAGTGGTGAACCCCGTTTTGCAGCACTGGTAAGAATACCCTAAGCTTGCACTTTTTTTTTCCTGGGAGTGCTCACAACTCCTGGAAATTGTGACCTTACCAGTTTAAGATATATTCACCTACTCCATGCTAAAATTACTCATTTTTCTAGCACAAATGTTACCTTGTGAAATGAAAAAAAAAAAACACAACTCCTTTGGAATGAATTTAGGGAGAAGAGAGGTAAAGTTTTTGTCTGTGTTGCGTTCCCCATAAACAAAACAAAAAAAACCCCAAACTGCATGTCACTAAAGACAGATGAATGTAAATATAAAACCAGGGAACTCTGAAAGAGGTTGCCGATAGCTATCCTGAAATTAGGCTGAATTTTCTCAGAACACTGTCTCATTAGCAAATTTCCTAACATTGCTGGTAAGCTGCTGAGTTTTCTTGTATTCTTTGAAGAAAAATTTCTATCAATACCCAAGGAGGGGAGAGTGCATGGGTTGCACAGAGTTCAGCAACAGCAAATAAAAAAAAGACTATTTTTAAATACAGTTGACTTCTTAATTTCATTTTTACATGCATAAATTATGCTTAAATTGTTAATTGGCTGTACTTTCTGCCACAACCATTTACAATGGCTAGAAGTAAATGAGGTAATTAATAAATCCACGACTGTACAAATCTCCTCCAGCCACACCTGCCCAAGTCCAGATCCACCAAAAAGTCATAAGACTGGTAAATAGAACTTGGAATCACATAAATTTTCATGTCATTGCAACCTAAGATGACAATAATAATAATCAATTACTGTTATGCGGCAGTTGAGGGGTATGGTTTCTGTGTCTGCCATTCCTTCAGTGTTTAAGTATGACCACATGGCAATTATTTTATAGTGCAACTTGAAAGCTCCTATGAAATTAACTTCTATAATATGAATGTAGGTTAATTCTTGTAAGAAGTTTTTTCAGTGTTACTCCATAATTTCTGTTTTATTCAGATTAATTTTAGTCGTGTTTGAATGGCTATGAGTTATGTAAAACATGTTAATGTCACTACTCAAACATGGCAGAAATGTTATTTTTCAGAGTGCCAACTTGAAATGTAAAAACAATTTTTCACATAAAGATTAATATATTTCTACATGAGAGCTCAGCAGAGGAGTTTGAGAAACTAAACTCCTTAATTTTTTTTTTTTAAATCTTAATTGCTGCTTGAAAACAAAATAAGATAAAGGTAATGTTTATCAGTGAATTGTTGAATGATGTAACTTGAATAATTGCATAAAATCAGAGGAAGTGTTTTGTATTTGGTAGTTAGACAATGGTGCTTGTCCTTTCTGAAATCACCATGGAATGATAGTAGTTTTGTGCTGTAGCTGTAAATTGGCCATATGGTGCATCATGGTCAAGGCTCAGCTGATCATTTTTCTGGGTTCTAGACTCTCCCCTGGATTTTGGGTTGTGCCTCCAGTTGGTCCAATAACCCATACGGCAAGGACAGTTGTGCTCCTTCACACTTTGTGCTGCACCATGTGCTCAGTATAAATTGTGATTATTTGGCATCCCTGCTAGAAAAGAGAACAGGACAGGAGACAAATACACTAAAGGCTATTTTAAGAAGAGGACATTGTTGTCCATAATCATAGAACAAGGACAAAAAGTAATAAGTGGAATAAGAAAGTCTCAAGTTGGACTTCAATCGAACACCAAATGGTATTGTTGAATGTTCACTACTGGCACTTTTGAAAAAAGGTATTCAACAAACATTTGTCAGGAATGGCATTGCTGTAATGTAGTTAACATGTCTTGGGATACAGACTTCTACAGATCATTTGAAGCCATGGTTTTGTCTGGTAGGGAACCACCAACAGCGTGCCTTCATTATGGAATTCCTCTTCCCAGGCCAGTTCCATTAAAAGCATTTTGGATGTGCCTAGGGATGCAGCCAATAACATGAATGTGATGGAGTTTAGCACAAACACAACCACGACAATCACCTCATGGAGCAACACTAAAAAGGGATTTTTCTGATTACAGATATGACATTTTAGAGGTACCCTTCTTTTTGAGCATAAGATTAACCATCCTTGATCTGATGACAGTCCAACAGTCCTGCCTTGGACAGCGATCTGAAGAGAATGCTTAATGAATGAGTGTAAGAAAAGGCACAAGCACTAAGTGATGGTTCCCCCATTGTATTTTCACAGTTTACAGCAGTCTTCAGTTTAGCGATTTCCTAAATCAAAAGTTGTATCTTCCTTTAATTTTATTCCTGTTGGAAGAAATAAGTGGCTGAAGCCTAAATGGTTGAAGCATGGTGGGGAGCTTATACATGCATCAGCATTAATGACTGCAATGTCAGAGTTCATCTGTAATTCCATTGTGAAATGGTGAAGTTGGCAACTGAGGACCATCATATCACTAAAACCATGAGAGAGTCCGCTCACAACTCTAGCAGGAAGGGAAGCTTCGTCTCCCACGTATCTCTTTGCAAAAGTACCTTATATAGTATTTATAAAAAAGAGAGGATTTTAGCATTTTCATGTAGTGGTTGTTAAAACACAAGCCCAACAAGAACATTGCTTCATACATTGCATATGGATGGGCACTTCAATAGCAGATTGCTAAACAATTGTCCATATCCATCTAACCCAAATTAATTAAAAAGAGCTATCCTTGACAGAACAAGCTGGGCAAGGAGGTGTGGGTGGCAGGAGACACAAGCAGAGGAAATAGGAGGCTGAAGCCTAGATTGCATGTTGGGGAACAGCATTAATTACTGCAATATCAGAGGTCATCTGTAATCCCATTGTCAGGGTTTGTGTTCAGCACAATTACCGTGCTATGCTAAGCACAGCCAGAGTAATCTCATTCCAGAAAATGAGGTGCTTGGAGAAAAGCAGGATTGCAGATGTCTAAAGCAGATTTGTTTTCTACATGCCTTCAATTTTGCATCTGTTTGTTTTGATGACGTTAGCTAGAGACAAACCAACAGAGGAAATGAAAGCTGTATACTCATGCTGCAAAATCAGGCATGTTTCATCGTCAATAACAGGAAATCTTTTTCATCTGTTTGCAGAGGCATAATCCTCACATTTTCAAGCAATTTTTAAGCCATTTGGAGGTTTTGCTTAATTTGTGGACTGACATAAATGTAGAAGTCCAAATTAAATATACTCAAGTAACATGTTTACCCAGTGCTTTCCGCTTATTGTCTCCTACTGTAGTAATTCATTATCTTAAAATGGTTTATCTCTCCCCTGTTAAGAGAGGGAATCAGCGACATATTTCACTATTGTAATTTACCTCTGAAGAGATATCAATGTAAAACACAGTAAGCTGTCATCTTCTTCTATTTCCTTGTGCACAAATATTGTTGTAAGAGATAAGGGCGGAAATGCAGAACTCACCTATTTTCTGAGGAGCTATTTGATCCCCATGGCCTTGGTCTACACGTGAAATCTGGACAAACAATCACTTGCTTTGTGGTGCAAAATGGTATGTGACATTTCAGATCTAGTTAAATGTGTGATTGTAAAAGAAGCTTTCAAGTCAGTTTTATAACCATGCCATCTTCACGTGGGTTGGTGGGGATTCTTAGGAGAACTCAAAAGATATAAATGAATCCTTCACTTTTCATGTGTTGTTGACTTTTCCCATCCTTCACTGGATCCATTCACAGTCATGTAGCTTATTGGTACACCTGTGCATTCTGTCATCTTCATGAACAATGGGGCATTGTGGGAATAGTGTTTGATGAGGAAAAAAGAGGAGTCAATAGGGTTTTATTTAGTGCATACCAATTGTCACTGTAGGATTAAAAACAATATTGCTTGAGTTAGTATTTTGCTATTTAATGACACTAAAATAAGAGCTCCAGATGACAAAATCTTCCTTGTGAATCTGTATCATGAACCTGTCAAGCAGTTTCTTAATTGCTGTTCTATTTTTTTTTTTTTTTACTTTGTTGCATCAAGCTGATTGCCATACCCCAATGTGTCAGAGTTAACTAATAAAAACGGTTTTCTATTTAACAGCTAACATTGACCAGACTGAATTGTACAGAGTCACTGTGGTGATATTACTCCCTTGGAGACTACAGTTTCCCAAGCTGTCATGATTTTTGTTAAATGAACTGTGGATTTAATAGAAGCAGATGTATAACAACAAAATATAATACAGCTTGTACTTGTTCTGCAAAATATGTATCTCAGTTTTATTTAAAAGACTGTCTCCAAAAGCAGCATTTGCTTGTTTCCTTCATTGTTAATAGTCAACAGCATATCACAGCCCTTAAGCACTGAAAGAAATAATTGATATCTTAACTTGCAGGAAAGTATTGTTTGTGTCTCAAATTGAATATCTTATGCAGAAGCTAGTCTGTAACCAGTCTTTTACCGATATAACATGTTTGATGGAACCAGAGGAAGGTTATTCAGCTGAGAGTTTTCGGGCAAAGTAAATTTCTTGGGAATTTAGAGAGTAATAGTCCCATTACAGCTTTTGTAAGTAGAAAGCATGATTCACAAATCTATTGGAGTATTTGGAAGAAATTAATGAACATATGGCTAAGGAAAGTCCATTTGCTGCGTGGTATTTGACTGCCCAAAAATGTGTTCAACTATTTCCTTTCAACTGATGAAAGAAAGTAAATTGAAAGGTTTTCTTGTAGAATAATGACTGATTAAAAATAAAGACCTAAGTGTGCATAAATGGGCACTTTTAGCAGTGGAAAGAGCTTACTCACAGAGTCCTAGCAAAACCTCTGATGAAGTCCTGGCTGTTCAGAAAATAAGACAGATACCAAAATGTTCTGATAATTTAAGAAGTCTATTTAACATCATTAAAATGGACTGAGGAGTTCTAAAAATATCTTGAAATGCAGATTGACCTGGCTATGAAGCAAAAGGATAAATTCAATGTGTTCAAGTTCAAGGTAAGACTAGTCAAAAAAAACAACCCATGATCCACGTTGGAGGTATCTTAAGTCTCAGGAAGAGATAGATAGCCTTGGGTGGGCTTCCTCAAAACCCATCTGCCAGGCCTGTGCCTAGGAAATTGCTCAATTCATCAGCACTGCTATGGTCAGAGTAGTGTCACAGTGCAAGTTCTGTGGTTTGGACCTGCAAGCACATCTTGAGTAGGATTAAGCTTTAGTTTAAACCAAGCTTCCCACATCATGAGAATCCTCAGGGTGGTGAAAAAAGATGGCCCTCTAAAGACACATCTTAGTGCTGTGTATATATATTACATTGTAAGGCTAATATTGTTTAGAAATTATTATCCAGTCTCATATTTCTTATGCATCTCATGTTCGAACTTAACACCGAAGTAGAAAGTATCTCTAATGTGGTAGTTTTAATTTTTAAGAGTGGTAAATTTTGTGTTTAACTCACATTGAAAAACTGACAAACATGACAAACCAAGACTGGAACTGCAATTAAAATAAGAAGCTTGTACAATGAACTATGTATTCCCTGGAGGTAGAGATTTGCCTTGGATTTCAGGAATAATCCTCCTAAATCCAAGGAAGGTAAACACTTCTGACCATATATGGTCATAGCTGACAAAGTAGAGTTAAGTGCTGTACTTGGCAATTTAACTGCCTTCAATTTAAAAAGGAAAATTCACCTTTCTGTTCTAAGGTATTCACACATATTTCAAATGCCATTTAATGCATCTCAAGCACGAGAACTAATATGCCTTCAAATCAAAACTTTCCACAAAGTTCTGCACCTTAAACAGAGGCTGATAAACAAAATAAAGGACCTCCACATCTCTTCCAAGTCTGCCAAAGCTGGGATGTCTATAGGAGATCAGAGGTCTTAGCACTGAATACATGTTCTTCTTTCAAAAATTATGTGCTAAAGCCAAACACCCTTACTCTGAGCCCCCACTCAAAACTGGCTGTGAGACACGCTGGGGCCCTGTCCTTGTGCACACATTTTTTCTGTTAGGTCACTGAATAACGCTAGCAGGGCTGGCTGGTGTTGTCACCCCTGTGCTCCTCACCGTGAGAGGAGAATATATATGCAGAATATAGCAGTGTGCTCCGAGTCCATATTAAAACACCTGCCATGCCTCCATTCTCAGCTCCTCTTGGAAACCTTTCTTCTGTGTTCTCACATCTCTGTTTTTAGCAACCTATGCCAGCTGTTAGGGCTGGCTAATTTCATGGTGAACTGGAAACAGTCCTGTATGTACATGTGTGTGTTTGTGAGTTACAGATGCATATAGACACACCTGTGTGCAGTTTCTCTCCTGTTGTGAAATGACAGATATTTTAATAAGTTAACAAAAGAAACTTTTGAAAAGATGCAGTTTTCTTAAGAAAGTAGAGTAGTTTACCTCTGACTTGCAAGTAGATGTGGCATTTTATACACCAAAGGAATTTATTTTGATTAGATGAAAAGATTTCAGAAACAGAGCTAAGATATGAATAGGTCTTTCAATTTTTAAGTAACGCACGATAACACAATATAAAATTACACTTTTCCAACATACGTGGGTTTTTTGAATACATCCTATATTGTGCCTGCCTATGCTGGTGACAAATTTGTTTTCTTCTGGCACTATTATGCATCTGGTACAGCAGCAGGAGAGAGCTGCATTTTGTTATATTTTTGTGCAGCATGAACAGAGTTGTTAGTCAAGTGCTGAATGTACTGCCTTTCTTGTTGGGTGATACATGACACAGAAAAGTAGAACTAGGACTTTAGAGTCTAGCTGAGCTTCGTGGACTGTTAAAAGTGTGGATGAAATCATCATATGGTGCAAGTCAGCCACTAATTTCAATGGGGCCAGGATTTCACTTAAGCATACCCTGAAAGTAAACCAGGTTTTGCATTTAAGACGTAACACGTTGGGAACCCCACCTGTGTGTGGGTTTTGGTTTATCTTCTCAGAGCACAAGCATGTGCTTGTCATGGCCTTTACTTCGTAATCAGCTTAAAACTGCAATTTCATTTGTATTTGTCTCCATTATCAGTGACACACAATACCCAGGCATTGTATTGCCAGTGACTCCCAGCACTGTCTCCCTGCCTCAGCTTCTGCCAAAAGGAGCGAATTGCACTGGTCACTTTTTCTTCTCTGTACCTTTAAATTAATGAGGAATTAAATTATTTGTGACTTTCTGCCCATATGGTGTAAGGATTTCATAGCTACACCATTTCGGAGTTCATTCTTGGGTACCGCTTAAGGTGAAACACTGCCAGGCTTCTAAGAAAACCTAAAGTGTGAGTAAACATCTGCTCTACCTTGTTGTGTTCAAAACTGCTGAACACACAGCAGATCTTTCGGGCAACTGAGCAAGACCGGCTGCTACAGTAGTTCTTGCAAATAACTTATCCTTATCCTCTGCATCAAAATTGGGAAAAAAATATATATATATTTACTTGAAAGTGCTTGGGGGTATTTGTCCCAGTTTGAGGTATATAATAGCGGGTAGACTGCCAATCATTTGTATATAATGAATTTTCAAAATTTTCATGGATTGGTCACAATAACCGAGTGCTCTTGTTCCTGTACCCAAATGGAATGGCTTCAGAAAACGAAGTATGCGGAAACATCTTGACTTTAAAAAAGATTACATCTACAAGTATTTCAGGTGTACAAATTAATGATTGATACCACACATAAAATTATGAGCATTTGAATGTTACAGTTAAATACATACTTTGTGGTTTGCTGATTAGATGTATGAGACCTTTAACTATTTTTAATGTAACTGAATAATATCATGTGTCTAGTTTAATATTTCTAAAGATAACTGCAATAACAGTATGTAGTGTATTGGCTAAATGTTAACCTCCATGGCAGGAGCAGCAATATGGATTTCTCAGTAATTACAGAATTTTAAATTTGCTTTTAGCAACTTCAACATTTGAATCTAAGGATCATTTTCTTTCATTGTATCTGTAAAACCCAATTCACAACTCTTCAGGTAGAATGAGCTAAAAGAAAATGAAAACTTAATGTATTTCATTATTTTTGCAATGGGAATAGTTATTTATAAGCAATATTTTTGTAGGGTTTTTTAAATTTATTTATTTATGCAAAAAGAAGGTGCTACTCAAGTGCTTTAAATCTCTTCTAATAATGTATTTGACATGACATTTGGGATCTATTTGTATGCTATTTGTAATTACAGCCACTTGGGACTCAGAAGAGTTGATCATTTCAGTTGCAATAACTTCTTTCCTTATTTCTATTTGCAGGATGCTCTGGTCCACTAGGGATAGAAGGTGGAATTGTGTCAAACCAACAAATTACTGCGTCATCCACTCATCGAGCTCTTTTTGGACTCCAGAAATGGTATCCATACTATGCACGACTTAATAAGAAGGGTCTTGTGAATGCTTGGACTGCTGCAGAAAATGACAGATGGCCATGGATTCAGGTAACAGATGGAGATGAGGAGGAAAAAAATCTTCTTGATTCAATTGCCAGACTCACTTAAGACACTGATGAAGACAAGTGGTAAACTAACAGCTAGATTCTTATTCACTGTAAGAAATGTAGCCTAGACTAAAAGGGACTATTTAGTTGCAAAACACTAATAATCTTGACTTTACAAATGCACAAATCTTTTTATTTAAAAAACATGTGCATATGTTCCATTGTAGCTCTAAACCACGGAAGCAAATTTATAAAGACTCTTTACAAGGAACCTGCTTTCCACATACGTTACATATGCTCGTTAGGTCCTTAGTAGCATTTCACAGCAATATCTCAAGGTGGAGATACTTTGACACATGCGGCCTTCCTTGGCTGTTGTTCTAGAGTGCTTTAATGTGGTTTTGGTCACACCAGAGCCTGCAGGAATAGTTTGTCCTCTATGCTGAACTGCTCTGGGCACACAGGTTAAGCATTGTGTGCATCATGCTGGATGTAACAAGAACTGTTTTAATTAAGGTTGAAATAGCTGTTAGTTCAACCACATCCATGGAGCTGAAAATACACATTATTTTCATTTGCACTCAAGGATGTTATCGCTAGAATGATTCAAATGGCAGTGCCCTTTTTGTGGACTGAATTTCTCTGCACCCAGCAAATGACTTCAGTAAAAGTCATGAAGCAGTGAATATGAAGTCCTGTGGCTGTATTTTAATGACGATAATGATTATCCAATGATTCTTGTAGCTATTTACGTTTATGGTGTTTTCCTTTCATGATATCTGAATTGGGCTAAGCTATGGCATTTTCAGCTGCTAGTTAATAAAGGTGGTTTTAGATATTTATGGGAAAACCTTTTGTACTAATCAGTATAGTTAATATGTGAAGAGGGTGCTTCCCTCTCAGTGAACCCACCACAGGAGTAGCAATAGATGGTACTTGAGCATCTTGTCTACCAGCCCTAAGTTGAACTGCCCCTATGTCCCTTTAGTGTGTCAGACACGCTCTTCTTGAAGTTACCTTCATGTACATGGCATAATTTTTGTTCAAATGCAAGTTTTTATGGTTTTGTACTGACTATAATATGTGATTTTTCTGCGCGGTTCCCAGATGTTTGGGGGAAAAGTGTGCAGGATTACCTGTTCATTTTTCTTGTCGGGAGAGCAGGCACAAAGCGCTGTTTGATGAAGTTTTCCAAAACTGGTGTGGTGATAGTGCTGGATTTTGTCAGTTCTGAAAAATGAAGCCGGTGCTACTGTTTGTTATTTACTGCAGAGTGAAAACACAAAGGCCCTTCAATGCATCTTAAGTCAGTTTTCTTCCGTAAAGACCAGAGGGGTTAGGAAGTCTGTAAAATTTATACATTGAAAAAGAACTGTAAAGAATAATGCTAAGGGACTTGAGCAGAATTATTTTCACAGGAGTAGAAAACTAATGTAACTTTAATGGATAATGAAAAAGTCAGTGTTACAGTAGCTTTTGGGCTGCTTTAGAGTGTGGGCTTTATTAAATGAGCCAGAGGAAAAATATCCAAATCCTTCAGCACAGGCCCCCTAGACATGTCTTTACCAGGAGATGAACTGGATGGCGATGGCTAATGGTCTGTCGCTTCCATGTTTCTACTTGGCAAAGCCACCACCCACGGTGGAGGCGGCCGTCAGGCAGCTGTGCAGGTTTCTACCCAGACAAGGGCTATGTCTGCCTTGGACTTTGCTCCCAGGGAAGCCTTCCCTTTGCTCTCATCCGGAAGTAAGGTTGGTCTAATGGAGAAAATGTGTCTAAAATCTCAGCCCAAGCTATCAGGTTTGAACAATTTGTTCTTTTTTGGAGTTAATGACCTAATCTAGGTACTGACAATCCCACGCAGGTTTTTCTCTAATTTTAACAGCCAGAGTATGTAAGGACTTTTTAGAAGCTAGTTATATTATAGGAGTAATGTGTACTAAGCACCTAGCATTCTTTTCTTTTTCTTCTCATTTTTCTTTGAAAATTAACTTCAGTCTATAATTTTCACGCAACTTGCCAAGTACTTTGCTTTTCTTTTCAGTTCAGAGTAAAGCTTTGTAATTTAAAAACAGAAGTTTAAATCTTGAAAGAATTTTTTCTTCCCCCTTTCCTGAAGGCTTTTCTCCTTAAAACACCTGGAACAGAAAATCTAAATTTGTCAAGGAGATGGTATTTGTAGAGAAAAAGTGCTTTTTAGTCTTCTGCAGAAACCCTGTTTTGATTTGGAAAGGATACAGTCCTCCACAGACTCACATTTTATGCAGTGCATAGTAGTTCTTTACATCAGAGCACCGTCTTGTTCCTCAAGCATGAAATACACTCTAAGAGACAGACACTGCCTGACCTTTATATGGGTGAACAGTTTCTGTTGAGAGAAGAGGAGAAGAAGAAATCCCATATCTTATTTTTGCACAGCTTCTGTAATGGCCCGGGAGATACTTCACAAGCATTTGTGGAAGGTTACAAAAAGTCAACCCACTCTCATATGTGATAAGTTTCTGGCCACCTTCCTTCTGGTCTTGCAGGAGAAATGCTTCCTCTAACATCAACCTACTCTTACTTTTTTACTTTCTTTATCGTATCTTCAGCTTCTTCCCAGATTCCCATGTGAGGGGTCTGTATATGGGACATTTTCCAGGCTGGTCTGAGTGGCAAAGCAGCTGGTCCAGAAGACGGCTCCTGAAAAACTGTGAACGTTTGGCAGAGATTAAGGGGAAAGTTACGAAGCCAGAAACTCCATTTTTAGGAAATGTAAATTAACGTTTTGTGCAGTGAACCTGAAGCAGTAGCCTGTTACCCTCTTAGAGTTTCTAATGGTAGATAAATTCTAAAGGAAGCTGTGTATAATGGTCAAAGTCCCCCAAAGTATAAGTATGCACAGGCCTGTAGCTATTTTTGCCTTCTTCCATCATTATCAATATTCTTTGTCATTTAATTTCTTTATTTATATGCAGCTTGGCAAATGAAAGGTTTGCGTGTTTTGCTTATAACTCACTTGTAATGCATGCAGAGTTTTTTTCTCTAATCTCTCAGGTGTCTGACACACATGAACTAATTAGTATGCAATTTCATCTTCCTGCATTCTCCCAATGAAGAGAAAATTGAAATTGCCATTTTAAATTTACAGTCTCAGCATGTAATTAGTAATGGCACTACAACGCTTGTAATTGGCTTGTGATTTAAAGGGTCAATGACCATGTTTTTGAAAGTAAATTAAAGTCAGAGTAAGTCATATCTCCCTTTTAAAGTTCTGCTGACCTCTGTTTCTCCTCATAGTTGGCTGTGATAAAATAGCACCTGTGTATTCTGTTTACCAATTTACTAGTGACACTAACTTTCAATGTCTCCAAATACAATAAGAAAAAATCCCACACTTCTATTTTTCATGAATTGTTCATGAGATATAACCAAAATGGTCATTTTACCTATTCCGGTAACAAGTCTTCTTTGTCAAAACTCTTCTTTTAAAAGAGCACTGATTTCACTTTTCCCTTTTGTCCTTTTGCACTCATGGCTGCAATATATGCTGTTACTTTTTATTCTCATTCCACTTCATCTCTGCTCCTTCCTTGCACATATCTATGTTTTTATAGTCATAGATTTTTTTTTTAAGGCAGTGTGGATCAGAATAGAGATGGTCGTGAACAAGGTTATTGCTTATTTTCTCTCTCTACCACATCCAAAGCCATAATAACTGTTAATCTCTAATATGAACCTGCTTGCAGGACCTTCTAAATGTTACACGTCTCTAGAGATTTCTAACATAGGGATCCATGCTTATACCCTTAGATATTTCTTCTTCACTCTCAATTTCACTACCCAAAGCTAATATTTTTTAACTAATTTTTCCTCTATTTGTGGCTGTTTTCCCTTTCTTTCCATAAAACATTATCCTTTTTTATGTCACTGCAGTTATTATTCCTGTAATACACAGACTTCAGCCATGGTGGATATGTCAAAAAATGCATAAAGTGGAATGTCATGAAGAACACTGTAAAACAAGATAGAATAATTTGGTATAACTAGCAATGTAAGGACTGGTTTACAGTACCAAAATCCTAAATTGTGCCATTAAAATGTATCAGTAACTTTGGCAGAAGGATGCTCTCACAGGGACGAGAGAGCAAGGTCGGTGAACATTGTCCCGCAAGATAATAGTCTTGCCTCTTTAGACTTTTAGAGTGGGTGCAGTCTTTTTGTTCTGCAAATAATACAAGTGCAATGGGTTCTCCATCCACAGATGAACCTTCCTAAATGTTTACTTGTTCAACAACAGTAAGACTTGTACCACCTACATCAGGGAGTCTGGAGTGGAGAAGGAGTTCAGAGCTTCGGTGGCTCCTGCCACGGCATCGCAGGGCAGGCAGGGCTGGGTTGGGTGGACACTGCACCAAGAACCCCTAAGAATATCAACCTCAGAAATACATGACAGTCTCAGAGCAAAGTAAGAAGGTGGGTAAAAACATAGAAAGGTAAAAGGTATCAGGTTTAAGGCTAGGCAGCAAAAATCTGTGTGTGCAGTGAAGCCTGGTAGGAAGCAAAGACAGGTACGGCTGGCAGAAATGATGTTTCAAGTCATGAGGGGTCAGGGGAAGTTTTGATTAAGGAAAGGATGGGGTAAATTTGATTTTCTGGTTCTGTCCGTGGCCAGTCATTAAGCAAGGAGTGGAAAAGATCAGTGCCTGCTGGTTACCATGCAATTGCTGCTGTTGCACCATGACTAAGCTATCACATCTGAGAACAAGAGATCCCTTAATTTCTGCATGTCTCCTGAGTGTAGTCGTGAAGAGGATCCCTGTAAGGAATGTGCCTGATGGTGCAATGATTTCAGTGGTCTACAAGAGACTACCTGCTCTTTTTAAAGTGCTTTGTGGCCTATTAGACAAGGACCTTTTTACAAGGTCAGTATTAATCCACCACCACCAAAGGCAGATTTGGGCATACCCTACATCTGGAGAATATTAAGAAAATTAACTAATTACTGTGTATCATGCCACTGTGTGGGAACTACGATTGTACACCTTAACTGTAGCTGGAAACTGTTGTATATAAATGTAGGTTATTAAATAGAAAAATAAAAAATCTATTTTGTCATTCCTTGTTAAAATAAGCAGGAATTGTTTCTCCAGAGACCTCGGTATGGTTACCAATTGGCTTTTAAATAAAATATTCAAATATTTTATTTTATTATTGTGAGAAGAAGAATGATTCATTTGCAAAGCAGCTGGACTGCTAAGTTTGGTTGCAGAATCAAAAAATGGCAAATAAAGTTGTTTCAGGTTGAATAGCTAGCTTTTTCCCCCTAGTTTTTATTGCATACAAAATATCCAAAATATTATTCAATTAAATATCCAACCCTCCTTTACTTTTGCCTTCTCAGTTCATCTGTTTTAAATAATACTTTTTCTTCTTTTTCAATAACTTTGAACAGTTCTAAAAAAATTTCTTCACTATATTTCTTGAAGCTTCAAGTAAACATTCTCCCTTTAGAAACTCTTAATAAAAAAAGTGACCTGTGGTGGAAAAGAATCTACCCCAGCAGATTCCAGGTAAAATTTTCCCAGGCTCCTGTGTAATTTAGATTTGTAAGGTCAACTAGGTCCAGTTAGAGATAAAAAATCTAGTTCTTATAAAGCTTGTTCCCACAGCAGAAATAGAGTGATTAATTAGGGACCAACACATTGGGCATCCCATGAAATGCATGGAAATGTCCGTTGCCTGGGAGAGTGTGCGCAGAGCCAGCATGCTGCATGGGTGATGGCCATGTTCAGCCAGAGAAAACGGAGCACTAGAGTCTTCCTTAAGAATTGCCCATACACAGCATTCACTAAAAATGTATCTGAGGACTAAATAGTGCGTTGATGTGTTCTTGGATATGATGTTCATGTTATAGTCATGTCGTAGTTTAAAATCAGTGGGGTGAGACAAGAATTGTGCAGCACAATGATAAAGACACTTGTTTGAGAGAATAAAAAATCTAGTTTTTACTGCAGAAGCCATGTTGGTTGTTTATTTAGTGATTACTGAGAAGGTTTTTTGGGCGGGTTTTAATTCTAAATATAATGGAATATTGTTTCTGGTAGGTAGAATGCATGTTTTTATTTGTGGCTTAATTTTGTTTTTACACAAGTGTCTCCCACACCAGCTGTGGTTGCAATCCCATCTCTGGTTCTCAGACTCACATTTTGTGGGCTTGCAGTCCCTAATACTGGGATAGTTAGTTGTGTGTCTGTGAATCTTTCAAATCTAATCATAAATACTGTGACACACAAAAAATATACTTATAATAAAGACTTTCTAAGTTTCATCATTCCCCAAGCAGGAATCAATGAAGTGTTGGGATTTCTTCTCCAAAAAAGGCAAGGAAAAAAAATAGCAGCTTCCACATCAAGAACTTCCAAAGAGCAAGTATACACCAGGTGATAGCTGTTTGCTAATAAAATGTTAAAACCCAAAATACACAGAGGTCTTGCAGAACATTCATTCAAACATCTGTTAGTAAGAGCTCTAAGCAAACTACCATCTGTCAAACCATTCATTTTGTCAAAGTTCATTTCCTCATTCATGAGTACAGTTGTATCAGCTTCCAAAAATACCTGTCATCATAGATTAAATATTTAATATTACTTAATATAGCTCTCAGCTTAGTATAATGTGGCCAAGTGAACCTTATGAAATACAATCTCAGAGTCATCATGTAAGGTGACTCGAACCATATAGGAAGACTTAATCTGCTAAGTTAAATGCTGAAAAAAACTATTAAGGCTCTGTGGTTTTTTGTCAGTAATCCAAAATTTGACTTAATATCATAGCAGGATTTCCCTGGGGGATATTGATAAATGGCAGCAAGTACCTGAAAGCCCTTGGCAGGGGAGAAGAGAAACTAGCAACAAAAGTGCAGTTTCTCTCAAAACTATCCCACATAGGACCTTTGAACTGCAGGAATTAGGAGAGATCATCAGCTGGTCAAAGTCTGCCATAAGTTCACTGACTTCAGTGAACTCAATATCAATGTCAGCTAGCTACAGATCTCCCTCAACATCTACACATTTAGCTTACAAGCTAAAGATATAATTTGTGTACTCAAAACAGACAAGAAAACAAAAGGACTGGGAGCGTACTTCTTAGAGTAATCATCCAGGTACTCCCTTGTGTCCCATAACTTGGTACCTGTTTGATATCACCTCATACCTCCTAGTTTCATTCTTTGTAGACACAAACACCCCCACACAGACATATTCAAATAACTTTGGATTGAGATTTCAGATACACAAAAGCAGTGAGTTCAGAGTTAGCATCCCCATGGCAACAGAAACTTGATCCTGTTATAAACACTATCCATAACATGCTCTGTCAGCCTGCATGCCAGCTTTCCTTAATTACTCCATGTAATATATCTGAACGGCTGAAGTAACAGTGCTTTTAAATGCACTGTTTCATGCATCTGTAATACCATCTATTTTGACTTAGCGGTTTTTCACAATTATCATCCTGATATTAAAGTAATCAAACCAGCAAGTGGTGGCACGCTAAAATCAGCAAAAGTGTGTCCATCTGGTTTCTTGCGCCAATAATATGTTGCATGTGGAGATGCCCCAGCACGTACATGGTGGCTCACCAACTGTGATGGAGCGATTGTGGGCATCATAGTCCTCGTGTGGGGAGGACAGCATCTAAATCTGTAAGATGATACTATGCTGATGTGTGATAGTCAAATAAACCATATTTTATGTTGTAAACACTTTCAAAACCAGCAAAGCAAGTGATCCTCACTTATAGTTACTCTTCTGTCAGGCTCAGCTTCTAGAAAAAAGCTCTTTCAAATTACTTCGTTACAGCTAAGATTCAGGAAACAAAGCTCAATACAAAGTAAAATAACATGCCAATATGTTAATATTTTTTTTTTTTTTGCCTGGTACAGAGGCATGTATATACACTTACCTCTGTGTTGGTGGCCCCAGAGCAGGACATATATGCTGAGTTCATATATGCATAGGTAGGTCACAAAGCAATCTGCAGGGTGAGAATAGAGGCAAAGCCTTCGTACAGCTCTAGCTGTGGAGAAGCAAGCATGTGTTCCCTGGCTGCACCTGTGTATTTCTCTGCGATTTTGAAGCCAGTGGGGAAAAATTACTGTTTTATATACACTGTTGGAATTACAGGAAGCAAACAGCACCATGGTAGTACAGCAGAAAACAAGGGCTAAAGTAAACTCATACTCCTTGACCTCCCCTGGAAATGATGACGCGCGCTTGTCATCTCAAAGACTTTCTAATTTCAGTGGAACACCAATTCTGTGGACTGAAAAATAGGAACGTATTTTACTCTTGCACTCTTAAAACCTTCTTATTCCACAAGCGGTTAAGAGAAAGAGACGTAGTTCAAGTCTTGCATCTTTCAGTGAGACTTTTCAGATTTTGAGGAGGCTTTTTTTGCCTATTACAAAACCAAGCAACTTCTAATGTTTTTAATCTAATCTATTGCCTGTCAACTTTTGTAGAAGGAAAAAGTATTTTGAGTAAAAATGAAGACATAATTAAAATGATTGGAAATTCTCACAGAAGGGTAACTTCTTGTGTTTATGGGTCAATTTTTTTCCCTATTGATTAATTTCAAGAGATAATGAAAAATACATTATGAGTGTGTTTGTTGTGATTCAGCCAATTTTCAGAAAATTTCTTAAGGTTCTGGAGAGACTAATCATTTGAGCCACCTTTTCATTTTCTGTAACAGCATCTGTGGGTGGAGAACTCATTTGAGCGGCATAGTCTTTTCAGCAGTCACAAAGCCATCTGTCCCCAGTGTGCTTACTAATCTACTCCTTTACTCCACTTGTGTCCACCTAAAACCTTGGCCTCTCCCCCTGCACAACCGGTCTCATAGCAACTAACAGATTATTCACAAAATATGTGGGAAGGATTGTTTTCACATACTCCTGTTTTACCATTTGTCTTTCTCCCACAAATTTTGCCATAACATGAACACAGTCTAAAAGTTGCCTTATTTATCAGCAGCATTACCAGATCAGTCAGAAGTCCTAGTTACAGCTGGAACTTTAATGTGCTTTGTGTTGTCTATAAACTGACAACTAAAAAGACTCTGCACTAACTAGACAAGGTATTTACAGGTACATGGGAAGAGCAAAAGGATGGTATGGTCAGCACAATAGGCAGCATAAAGCCAGCTGTGGCTTCCAGGCTCATTGGAAAATAAAGTTTTAAGGAGGTATACGGTGATTAGGATTGTCTTGACCAAGGAAGAATGTGTATTTTATGGTCTGTATTTCTTTGCTGATCTGCATTTCATTACTGGCAGAGGAAGGGTAGCTAACGTGTGGTAGCATGAGAAATGGCTACTCACAAGGAGTCTGCAAACACAGATATAGTGTCGTTTGTTCCTCATGTATCCCTTGCAAAAAATCCAGACTTGGTTTGAATTGTGGGATTTGCAGCATGTCCCAAGGCTGGCATAGCCAAGATTGCATAGGAAAGGAAGTCCGCCCATTGCACAGCCCATGACGATCATGTCCTGTGGAATCACTATTCAGGTAAATTCTTCCCCTTCCTTTACAGTCATAATGAGTTTAATTTCTGTAGGTAAGATGCATAAAAAGAAAGACAAGGAAGTGAACTATGGTTAAGAAGTGCTCTTGCACACATTTGTGCACCATTTGGTAGCACTATTACCACTTACTAGATTTATTCAGGTGGAAGAACTAAGTATCTCTAGTGTCTGTGTGTTAAAACAAGCTGGAAATGTGCTATGAATACACAAAACCCTAGTAAAGATTTCACAGTGCCAGGGAAGTCTAACGTCTTGCGTGTTCCCTGCTATTTCAGTTTTTGCTTCTTTCAATGGATGGGTTTAATCCCAGGTTCAGCTTTAATATTCAAAGCTAATGAAGATAATTTCTTCATCTGGGCAACTGACTTGTAATTTTCTAGCATATCATAGAATCATAGAATCATAGGGTTGGAAGGGACCTCTGGAGATCATCTAGTCCAACCCCCCTGCCAGAGCAGGGCCACCTTAGAGCAGGTTGCACAGGAACGCGTCCAGGAATGCACAGGAATGTCTCCAGAGATGGAGACTCAACCATCTCTCTGGGCAGCTTGTTCCAGTGCTCTGCCACCCTCAAAGTAAAGAACTTCCTCCTCGTGTTTAGGTGGAACTTCCTATACTCAAGTTTGTGCCCATTACGTCTTGTCCTATTGCCTGGCACCATTGAAAAGAGCCTGGCCCCATCCTCCTGACACCCACCCTTTCAGTATTTGTACACATTAATTAGGTCACCCCTCAGCCGTCTCTTTTCCAGACTAAACAGACCCAATTCCCTCAG